>BLKM01000110.1:174768-179768 GCA_013340265.1 Coptotermes formosanus
GTGGTGGTGGTGGTGGTAGTGGTGGTGGTGGTGGTGGTGGTGGTGGTGGTGGTGGTGGTGGTAGTGGTGGTGGTGGTGGTGGTGTTGGTGGTGGTGGTGCTGGTGGTGGTGGTAGTGGTGGTGGTGGTAGTGGTGGTGGTGGTGGTAGTGGTGGTGGTGGTGGTGGTGGTGGTGGTGGTGGTGGTGGTGGTAGTGGTGGTGGTGGTGGTGGTGGTGGTGGTTATGGTGGTGGTTATGGTGGTGGTGGTGGTGGTGATTGAAGTCTTCTCGTTCTTTCCAACGTTTCGAATGACTGTGATGTCTCCATCTTCTGGGTCAAGCAGTGCAAGAAATGTGACGGGACTGCTTAACCCTGAAGATGCAGACAGTAAGATCTTCGAAACGTCGGTAACGTTTGGCCAGTCGACACAGTGCAACATCCTAGAAGAACTGAATCTTCAAACATCCTCTCCATACCTGTAATGCTCATGAAAAGCCGTGGTATTCCAGTTTGCCTGAAGATGGGAAGCCATTTGCGATGTTAGAAGTTCTCACAGTGCTGTTGCTGAAGGTTCAAGTAGTTTGGAGTGCGACGCTGTGCCTCTGGGCGAGAAGACATGTATCTACAAAGATTATTCTATTTGTGTGTTGCAGAAGTTCCGATGAACAAAGTGCAGGTGGGCTCAGCGCCTTCCCCTAACCTGAAGACTGTCCGCTCCAAAATAGGTTCCCTTGACAACGCCAGTTACAAGCCTGGCGGTGGCAAAGTGAAGATCGAGAACCGGAAGGTGGACTTCAGCAAGACGCAGCCCAAAATTGCGGCCAAGAATGAGACGTATGTGCCAGGTGGAGGTGATAAGAAGGTGAGTAACAAGACAATAGGTAGCAGGGTTTATAAAGAAGAAGCGACCATGCCATGCGGTGGCTGTAACAAAATGACTGTTGTGACAAGGATCAATCTTTAGGAACAAGCAGACAGTGTCCTCAGAGAATCAACAAAATACAACACTAACTAACAAATTCCGTGGAGCAGAGGTTTTCTTGAGAAGCTAACAGTTTCTCAGCTAGTCAAGACATTCCCCGCATTTTATGGAACCTGGAGGTTCATTACCGCATTCACAAGAGCCCGCCACCTGTCCCAATCCTGTTTCGTAACATAACAATTTTTAACGGTAACGAGTTGTTAGCGCCTCGCCCAACCCCCAAGCTGGAGGACCACTCCTCGTCGGTTGTTCGCGACTGTTTATTCTATGTATTCGCAGCTACCTTCCATAACTGGAGGCCGTTCCTCCATCCGCAACCTGAGGACGTGCTATGCCGTGGTGACAGGGACCCACATAACACGGCAATACAACATTACTTTCATTTATTTCTTATTCGTGGAGTAAGACGACCATGAGCGATTTGGTACTGTGGCTGTTAACCTTTTAAAGCCTAGCGGTAACTTTACATATCACCAGGTTTAACATTAAAAAATTCTACGTGGTGCTCACATTGTGTTTATGTGTTTTGTACGGATCTCAGAACAAACAGCAACTTTTGCCCTATAAAACATTAAGAGACTGGTTTTTATAACCGAAGTGGAGAGTGTTTACAGCGCGGTACGCACTGAGTCCTTATATAAAACAGATACGCTTCTTCTTTAAAGGGTTAATAGGGTTACTGTACCATCGAAAGATGATAGATGACTATGAAGCATTTATGTAATGATAATTGTCAGGGAAAAACAAGAGTATTCGCAGACAAACCATTATCAGTGCCACTTCGTCCACCTCAAGCCCCAAATGGACTGCCGCGAACAAGATGTAGTGCCAGACACTTTGACACAGAGAAAAACAAGTTCCAGGTGATGGAATGAAAGGACAGCTAAACCTTGATTTACGTTCTAGTTAAGTTCTACGAAAGCGGGCGCAAATCAAAAGCGATTCTTCCATAAGATAGAAAAGAATACGTAGCAGTTAGGGAAAATCATGCCATTGACTGCCTCTTCATATAGAGTGTATACATAGGCGTAACTTGGGGGGGAGGGCAAGGGGGGACAAATGCCCCCCCCCAATATTTTTTCAACCTCGGCATAGTTTATTTGGTTACTGAATTGAATAATGGCAAGTAAAAAATAGACAGAAAAAAGGAAATGAAAACTTGCGTCTTATGGGACCGGTTTTCCCCCCTTCCAAATTTGGCTCCTTTGTAAAATACCCATGGTCAGTTTTGCCCGCCCCCCCCCCAGTGTTATTAGCCAAGTTTCGGTTGTGGTATATATACATGCTTTAGTATTATTATATTTTTTGTGTTACTTATAATAAATAAATAGATACAAAATAAATATTCACTTTACTCCCACGTAAATTAGAAAGGAATTTACGCAACTTTGGTATAGTTACGTCACAATGCTGCGTGAGATAATTTTTTCAGCATTATGACGCATTGTACTACGTAGGCCTACATAGTTGTCATTCAGGTAGAGGACAGGATGGTCAATACGATACGTAAAGCATAGACCACAACAGAATACAGAATGCTGCAAGGAAGCCACTAATACAGGCATTTCTTTCAGATCCAGCAGGTAAAGTTGGCGTGGAACGCAAAGTCCAAGGTCGGCTCCCTGGAAAATGCGACCCACAAACCCGGAGGAGGTGACAAGAAGATCGAGACCGTGAAGCTTGATTTCAAAGACAAAGCCAAGCCCAAGATTGGATCCAAGGAGAACGTTAAGCATCAGCCAGGAGGAGGCGCCGTGAAGGTATGCATCCGCTTTATCATTGCCTATATATGGGTTGGTGATAGGGATATGTGCCAAACCGTTTTCTAGTATTTAGGACTTGGCAGCAAGGTTAAATATTAATCGGAGTCACAAAACGCCTCGAAGCGTCAGTTTAACGCTAATTTAGTTACCTTATAGGCCTATTGAGGAAGTACCGTGTTTGAATCTTAGTTGCGAAGCATGCGGTCGTGGCCAGTTCCTAGCTGTCTTTGTGCAAGTAATTATCGGCGGAGTGTTTGAAATGTGCCACTTTCCGCTGTCATAATCCTCGTTTCATCCTAGATGGCAGTTGCCTTGTCTTTCTTGAAGAACAACCTTTGCCGTTGATGCAGCACGGTCGGATACCCACCATTAAGTATGGGACAGTTCAGCACCGTACATTATGCCTTTATTTGAAAAACTGTATTCAGCTGGCCAAGAAATTTATCTGTCTTTTGTGGAAGCTAAAGGCTCGGTACCGTGTTTAAAAGAACCTGTCGCTGGGTTACATACGGAACCAGATGATACCAATCACAATCTATTCCTTTAAGAACATTTTAATAATATTCCATTTACGCAAGGCCTTCCAAGTAGTCTTTTCCTTTCTCTTCCTACTCAAATATTGTATGCATTTTCTCTTTCACCCATGCGTGCTACATGCCCTTCCCATATCAGGCCCTTCATTTTGTAACCGTAATTCCGTGAAAAGTGCGAATTATAAAACCCCATAATATAACAGCTTCCTCGTGTATTTTTTACTCAAGCTGCAAATATTATCTGTACCATTTGTCTCTGACGCCGTCTCAATTAATCCACATGGATGACAGAGCAGAACATGTAAAATCTGCATTATCTCTAAGCGCAGGAAAGTACGATACCAGCTAGCGTAGGCACAATAGTCGACGTTACTTGTGTGCTGTTACCGTTGATACTTGAAGGGGTGGAAAGGGCTGGTATATAGGATTCCAGTCTTCTGGTATATGACGCTGCGTCAATCTGTAGTCGGATCCAGATATTTCGAGACAACGTAGTACATTCTTCTTCAAAGGCCGAAATAAAATTCTTCTTGGAAATTTCGACCCTTGAAGATTAGGCCAAAACTTTGCCTCGAAACTTTAGGATCTCCTTACCTACCGGCGGGGGTTCGTATTGCAGAGTCCTCCGCTAAATTTTGCGTTAACCTCAAAGTTATCTGTTAGCCACTTCATATTACACGGGGATGTCAAATGGTCTTACACGGGATTCTCAGATGGTCTTATCGCTTGTATGGCTCTGTAGAACTGTGAGGGTTTCATTTATTGTATCGCTGCGGGGACTAATGGGCCTGCATGTGACTGTTTGTTGTTACTACAGTGCAATTGTAGCACCTGGTGTATGGATATCATTCCGTGTGTGTAACGTAGTGGAGTTGACAAAGTTCATACAGTGCGATTGAAGAGCATGACCTGCCTGTTTTCAATAATGCTGCTACATTTTCTTGTACTCAGCCGTAGTTCCAGGTGGCCGAGAAACATCCAGGAAGACCAAGTAGTTCTGGAAGTGTACTGTATAAGCCCTTATCCTGGTTATCTCTCATGTTACTTTTGTAGTCAGTGATGAATTTCGTAAAGAAAAAAACGCGGATAAGTTGAGCTCAATACTTCGTCGTCGTGGTCCTTTCCCCTTCTACCTACTCACAGTTTTTTTTCATTAATTTCACTTGATCACACTCAGACACACACCACAGTCGGTAGGACTCCTCTGGACGAGGGATCGGCCCTTGCTTTCAATACATTGAGTTGTAAAACGTAATTATTTGTTCTGTAATTACTTTTCATTATGTATGTGCCTTAAAAACAAGAATAAGTAAGCAACTGCACAGAGTTGCCTCATTCATTGGAAGCCTACAGTCACTCATTCAAGAAGTCCCCTGCCTTTTATCCAACTGAAATGTTTATTACCTGGTCCACAAGAGCAGATCACTGGACCTATCCTGAACCATATTAATCCAATCCACGTTCTTATTCACTGCTTCCATTTCAACATTACGAGAATCTTCACATCTAAGCTGCAGTCCATATTTTTAGTAAAATTAATCTCGCTGCATAAACTTTGGTAAGAATTGTAAGTAACAAATTTGTTGAAAACCAAATCATATACAGTGAACAAAAATGCTTTGGGTGTACACAGTCTGGGAGCGAAAGCTGAGATTAACAGCAAGGCAGGAATAAAATAAAACTCTAGGCGAATAGTTTTTGTTTTGTATACAATTTGAAACTTTTATGACGTTTCGGGTTGA
>BLKM01000110.1:182268-299450 GCA_013340265.1 Coptotermes formosanus
AGTCTGATCGAAATCGATCAAGTAATTTAAACTCTGTCTTACGAAACTACAGTCAGGTTCTTGGCGCGTTCGCAAAGAATCGTTGCAAAAAAGTTCTTAGTAGCTTCGCCAGGCTGTCTTCGTCCGTCCTCCCTTCAAAATGTAAAAACTCGATAATCTCTGAACTGATTTTCATGAAACGATATTGCTGTAAATTCCAATTTGGTTAAAATATGATACATGCTACACGCATTTTGTATGAAAATCTACATGTGTTTTTGAAAGTATCTCAAACGTTTATCGATACGATAAATATTTAGAAAAAAAACATTACAGAGAAAAATGAAATACATTTTGTTTTTGTTATACTTTTTTCAGTAATTTATGCGGTTTCTGAGATACATGTAGAGAACTGAGTATTAGCCTTAGAATTGTACCTGTTGTACACAGCCTAATTTGTTCTTTTGTAAAATGCACCTAAACATCGTGAAATTTATCTGACCTTCCCCGTATTGCATACAACAATAGGGTATTTATGTCATTGTGAATGGGACTGGTTCAATAATATCCGTATACCTAGTTTTTACCTGTCATGGCGGAATGACTTTCGTTTGCCGTTCTTTGATTGTTTAGACTACACCTAGTTCTCAGGAGGAAAGAAGCCACACCAGTGATGTAAGTATCACCTAAGTTCTAACGATTAGTTTCTATTGACAGTGATTCTAACGCTGTCACGATACTAACTGGCGACAAGTCACCCTCGTTAAGAAATTACATGTAACCACACACACGTATGCCTGTATGGCACTCATGTGCAAGACGGTTCAAGAGAATCGTGACTGATAAAACACCTGTCATATTTGTAGTCTTTTCAGTTTATTTAAAGTGTTTCTTAACTTCAGCTGTAAAAGGCTGCTATGTGTTTTGACGAAATACAGTTTTAGACTCTAGATGTACTTACGTTTCCTTTGCGTTACCCGAAAGTGAAAGAAAACAAATTCCTGGGCAGAGAGGTAGATATTTCGGCTGCTTGGTTTGTATGTGGTGTAGAATTAATATTATAGTTGTGATTTCTTTGATGTAAAGGGTCTTACATGCTACTTTGCTGTGTACTGTCGTTAGTTCTTCCAGATTGCTTTCAAAAGTGATTGCGTCTACAGAATGGAAAGTCATGGTACTGGCAGCAGTTATGTGTTACCATAGGCCTACCGTACCAGATAAGCGGTACGGTGCCTGAAACGATTGTATGTGAATACTACATTATGTGGTTATGTTTGTTGTAAACTCGTGTATCTGTTAAGTTCATGTAATATTGTAACCTTTGTAAATCATACATTAACTTGATCCGAGAAAATATTGTACATACTGATTTTATGTTGGTATTCTGTTAGTTTAAGGTTCTGTTGTTGAACCACAAGATATGCTTTACGAATAAATAGTTCGTGAAGACCTAGGGACAAATTAAGAATGTCTTAAGGAGCTGAATTATAAAGGAGATCTTGCATTGCGTGCAAAATTTTGCAGAATGAGTCGTGATTGTTAGGGACATATCAAATATTCCCAGCGGTCTCAAGCCTTGTCATTGACGACGGTTACAGTTGTTTATCGCTTCAAAATAAAACATTTTTTCTTCCCGGGTTGAAAGGTCGTCGTTAGTTTTTAGCTAGTGGTGGAATTCTGAATCGCGCGGCCAGCAAGTAGTCTCTTGTACGGCGAGGGCGATAGCAGATTCACGGAAGAAACACAACAACTACTCTACCACTGCAGTCTCATATTGTGGGCCGGGATGGCTGAGTCGGTATAGCGACTTGCTACTGGCTGGACGGTCCGAGGATCTAATCCCAGTGGGGGAGATGTTTTCCACTTCTGTCCAGACCGGTCCTGGGGCCCACCGAGCCTCCTGTACAATGGGTACCGGGTCTTTCGCGGGGGTAAAGCGGCCGGGGCGTGGAGCTATCCATCCCACCCCGTTCTAGCGCCAAGGCTAACGAAAGGGTAGAGCTGCAGTCCTACTCCCGCTTGGGCCTAATGGCCTGTATAGGGTCACCTGTACCTTTAATCTCACGCTACAGAGTAGGCCCCGCTGCCAGTTCCAGTAAGTTATTCAGTGGCTAGAATTAAAAAACGACCTGCTGACGTAATTCGTCTATGATTCCAACTCGGTTTTCAGGCGACGGTTTGAGGAACTGTTACGACAATTTACGCACTCCCCTTCCCTCTGTCAGTTGAAGGTATTTGTTTCAGTTTTATTCACACATTACATTAGCTGCGATTTTATCTGCTTTCGTCTGATTTTATTCACTTACAAGAATTTTGGTTTGCCAAGCGCTGTTAAACTTTTAAAGCCTAGCGGATACTTTAAGTAGCACCTGGTTTAACATTCAAAAATTCTACATTGTAGTGACATTGCATTTATATGTTTTGTATGGATCTCAGAGCAAACAGCAACGTTTACCTTATACATCATTAAGAGACTGGTTTTTATAACCGAGATGGAGAGTGTTTACAGCGCGGTACGACCTGAGTCCTGATATAAAACGGATTACCACTCGTCTTTAAAGGGTTAATAAAGGAAGCAATTTTTGCTCTGTGCAATACTCGTTAGCCCATCATTAGTGTTAAGTTGGTAGGCTTACTGGCTGTTAAAAGTGCAATGGCAGTGACTTCCGAATTCATGTCTTTCATTGGCAACGCAGTGTTTCTCACAATAAATGTGTAACCAAGTCACTTCATATTGTTTACCTCAAGTGATGGTAATGACATTACCAGTTCATGCTGTCCATTCTTGTAGTTACAATTATACGAAGCATAATTCCTCCTTTTTCCCACATGAATCATAATTTTCAAATATTTTTAGAATGAATATATTTTGCCGTATTTTGTGATAAATTTCTTCAACATTAGCATGTAATTCTTGTTTCAAATCGCCTTTACTGTCCACATTGAATGTGCAACTGTCTTTTCAGAAATAATTAGCTACAAGCCTATGTCTAGCAGTTGTTAATTTCAGTGATGCTACGTAGACCTGTGTCATAGTTTACGTTATACGTAAATATAAATACTTTAGATGGAGTTTATGGTGGTATTAGTATAATTTTTATGTGGTTACTTAAATAACTAAATCGAGAAATAACGTGTTCTCCATCTGGAATCTGCGAATTTTTTCCTTAACCTTCGCCATATCAGTGTTTCGCTTACGCTACCAGATGTCACTACGGCTGTCATATGTGAAGTTTGGTATCGAGTCTACTTATATTGAATATTTCATGAAGCAAAGCGTTAAAACCTTACAAAACTGAGATGCATCCAAATATGATATGTAATGGGATCCGGAACGGCGTAATCAGTATAGTGAACTGGGCTACGGGCTGGGACGATCCGGGGTTCGAATCCCTGTGGAGGCAAAATTTAACTCTTCTCCAAAACTTCCACACCGCCTCTGAATCTCGCTCATTGTCTTACTGAATGGGTATGGGGGCTCTTTCCGGGGTAAAGTGGCCGGGGCATAAGGCTGACCACTCGCCTTCATCTAATGCCTAGATTAAGAACGAGTGGCACTTTATCTCCAATCCCTGTACGCCGTGAAGGCGTATATGGATAACTTTACCACTATTTTATGACAGTTCGAGTCCTGTATCACGGAGAAACGAACTCCGTGTCCACTTTCCTTTCCTTTCCTTTCCTTTCCTTTCCTTTCCTTTCCTTTCCTTTCCTTTCATTTCCTTTCCTTTCCTTTCCTTTCATTTCCTTTCCTTTCCTTTCATTTCCTTTCCTTTCATTTCCTTTCCTTTCCTTTCCTTTCATTTCCTTTCCTTTCCTTTCCTTTCCTTTCCTTTCCTTTCCTTTCCTTTCCTTTCCTTTCCTTTCCTTTCCTTTCCTTTCCTTTCCTTTCCTTTCCTTTCCTTTCCTTTCCTTTCCTTTCCTTTCCTGTGCAGCAACAGCCCAACTCGGGCCTAGGGCGCCTCATTCTAGAGGTTCCTAGATCACCCACACTCAGACACACACGCACACACACAGAGCCGATAGGACTCCTCTGGACGAGTGATCAGTCCGACGCAGAGACCTCTACCTGACAACACACAACATTCACAAGAGACAGACATCCATACCGCCGGCGGGATTCGAATCCACAATCTCAGCAAGCGAGCGGCCGCAGACCCACGCCTTAGACGGCGCGGCCACTGGGATCGGCTCGTCTGCACTACGAAAACCAGTTATTAGTGTTTACAGCAATCACACGAAGCCAATAAACACATTCTGCGGGCAAAGTGAAGAGGTTATAACATTGCATCGGGCCGGCGTGTAGTTTGCTGTGGGCTTTCAACACTTAAGTGAGTTAGGTGTAGCGAATTGTTCCCTCACGTTGCAGCGTTTAGACCTACTTCTGTTAAGTACGACTAAAAGGCTTGCTGCATCGTTTGTTGTGTTATTTGTAGTAACACCCGCAGAATGTTTCCGGTCCTTCTTCCTTAATTGGTTTATAGATTCATTCAGAATGAATTGCCGGCTGACTGTAACCATCCCTATGTCTTCACATTATGTGTGTGTATGCGCGCTAGGGACATATATAGCACATACAATACAGTACACTAATTTCGGGCTTGGATTTTTTAAACAAATTCAAAGTGCAGTGTCAACAAAATAATACACAGGGACTTAAGTTAGATCTGTAATTGGACAGCTGTTGACAAATGTCCTTCTGTTTCTTTGTTATCTTGCTCTAATTATTTCAACATATTAACGCATTCAGCATTTGTAAATACTTGTAGTTAAACAGGTGAAATTCAGACGTTAACAGCATAGTTTCGAAATACTTTGTACTCTTGATTTATACTACGTCACATACTCTTGTGTACTTTGTGATATTTATTGTTTACCTCATTGTCTCTATAAGCCCGAAACAAGAAATTTTTATGTTATGATTTGAAATAAAAAGGAACTGAACTTTTTAAAATTCAAATTTGTTACATTTTGACATATAAAATTTTGAATGTAAAGAAACGCGAGCCCAGTACATAGTACTCAAGTGCTGGCTTGTATATTATTTCAAATAATGGAAGTTTTATTGGAGGAAGTTATTATTGTGGTTGTAAGAAAAGCATGTGGCTTTATGAAGGTTTGGCGCCACTTTTTCGCACTTGGTGTAACAGCGTGCTTGTTGTGTAGCTGGTGGCGATGTTGCACTGTGTTCACATGTATCATTGACTCTATAGGCATTAAATCTATTGCTGCACATAATTCCAGAGTAATTTCTAACATAACCCATCCTGACCCCGTCTGTATTTCCTGTGGCCATATCATCTGAATTATTCCTTGGGTAGGGTTGTACTTCAACAGGAAAAAAATCCAGTCATATCTTGACACTGACTTCCCTTTTGCCCCACATATCCTTTTACGCGTTGCCGGCAAATTTTTATACACCTGTTGCAACACGGAATACAGTTCAGATTGTAGACCTTTTGGTCTGCTCTGTGTAAATTTTTGTTGATCTTTTGTTCCTTTTGAGCTATAAAGATATCAAGAATACTGAAAAGATTAACTGCATTGTTGTGCATATTTCGTCTCGAAATATGAAGATAGTCCTCACGTGGTTTTATACAGGCCTAAGGACTGTGGTGGAGGTATCTGCAGCGAAATGCTGGAGACACTGAAGTGAGATGTAACGGTGAGTAGAGAAGCACGGCATAGCATGCTGTTACTCAGTCATGTCTGCAGTTATATTTGTGCCAAGTCTGCACGTAGATTGGTCTGTGTTTTCATTGTGCTTGCTTTAGTATTTGGTAAGCAACATCCAATTCGAAACTAGTGAATAAGGCATACTACACCCTGTGGAGATATCATACGCACCCAGACGCAGAGCGTTTATTTTAACTGCGTCAGCCGGGATCATACAGTTCACATGAGCTATCCACCAATACGGGAACAGAGTTTCTGCGTTGCAAGTGTTGAAATGTGGCTCGTTTTGTAAGTGTGTGTTCAGTTTTATTACAGTGAGTGGCAGCGCGTTCGTATAAGTATGGACGGTGTGAGACCGGCGAACTGGGTAACATGAACGCTTCTCTTCTGAAAGAGCCCTTCAGTTATAAGTACTAAGATCAAAGTGCGAACACGTAAGCAGCAGCCGTGTTATAATGAACTAATTAATTCGAACTTTGTTGGCTTGTGCATAATATTCTAACTTCAAGCTTAATTAAGAAGCAGTGTGTACGGTTTTAAACTTAACCTTATATTTAATGCGCGTATTCAGCTGCTATAGAATATTCCCTCGTTATGTATTTTCCGCAGGAGACTTACGTCGTTCAAAGACTATTTGTAAACCCCCTCAAAGTGGCACAAAATATTTGAATACGGGGATGTATACTTCAGAAAGTGATACATTTGTAGGCATTCTGAATATCTGTTAGACCCTGACAGGTGATTTTCCTCAGCCCACGTTTAGAGAGATTATCTCTGTATGTCGTCTCGCATTTGAAGTGCTGCGTCACTGGCTGTGTGACAGCGCATCGCAGTACTCACAAAGTGCTGTGTCTGTTATTAGCTGAATTTTAGTTCTCGAATAGCAGCTAGCACAAAACAGGTTAGTAAAGCAGTGATGCAGAGCCGTGGCGTGGCTGAGGCGGTTAGTCTCCGGCCTTCAACCTTGGAGGCCTGTGTTCGATCCCGGATCAGTCCATGTGGGTTTTGTGGTGGACGAAGTGGCAGTGGGACAGGATTTTCCCCGAGTACTTCGGTTTTTCCTAGTCAATTCCATCCCAGGGCCGATGCCAGTGGCCGCGCGGTCTAAGGGGTAGGTCTGCGGCCGAGCGCTTGCTGGGATCGTGGGTTCGAATCTCACTGGGGGCATGGATATTTGTCTTGTACAGTGTTTGTATTGTCAGGTAGAGGTCTCTGCGACGGGCCGATCTCTCGTCCAGAGGAGTCCAACCGACTGTAGTGTGTGTGTGTGTGAGTGTGATCAAGTGAAATCACAAAAAAACCTCGACACATACTGTGAACAAGTAGGTAGAAGAGGGGATGACTAAGTAAAGCGAAAGATTCCATTCCACCGATGCTCCATTAATTGGAAAAATGAATAAACTGATTATCTTTCTCATCACCTTCATCACAGGGTTGCACAGTAAGGCTTCAGAGTGCGGGCCCTTCTCCACAAAAAGGGTGTAGCCGTGACGCGCTATATTTCTATTCGGATTGTGGGTTTATCAGCAATACTAATAGATTCTTCGTATTTTCGTCACCGAATCCAGACCTGGATGCTAAACTGGAGTAGACAGTCCAGCTTCCTTTTGATCCCTTTTCCAGTTCACGACAGGTCTGCCTGTAGCCTACCCAATAATCCTTCACAGTAATGGGATGTCTTTTTTTGAAGCCGAATTGCCCCGTTGTAGAGCAAATGTCATTGCTGCGAAGCGATCAGTAACGCCTTCTGCTCTGCAGTGCTGAGTCCTACTTCGAAAGAAAACGCACGTGTGTAACGTTACGTAACTTAAGCAGTCGATAATGTTTTGTAAGTAGGCTTCGTAGAAGTCTTCAACACTGGCAGATCATACAATAAGGCTGTTGAAATGGTTCCGATGGCGTGCTCGAGAGAGGAAGTCGCGTGTTGGAGCACGTTGTGCAAGAATTCGACGGTGGTTCTTATTTGACCCTAAATATTTGGAACCATAATGCGCCAAGTTTTCGATCCCGAAGTTTTATATAGCAGTACAGTTTTCAAAAGACTATTACAAATTAATCAATTCCTTTTGCACATATTCCGGAGCCTTCTCAATGTCTGATTTTAAATCTAAAGCAAGCAATAAAAATTATGTTTCCATAATTTTTAAGTCCTGGAATATTTCATGGAACTATTTCCGAACCGAAAGAATGGACTGGAAATACTGTTGAACACGCTCAGGATAAGTAGCGCCAAGAGATTTCAGGTGTGAAAAGCGAAACAAGTTATGAAGATCGAATTGGTCTTCCCACAGTCGAAGCTTGACATAAAGGCTTTGATACTGTCGCGCGTCTCTGCAGTGAGCTTACCTTTACCTTTACCTTGTAGCTCTGTTAAGATTATTCAGATGCCCAGCCACATATACAAGAATTGCTGTATCGGTTATCCATCGTCCATCATTCAGTTCTTTAATATTTCTGTCCTAATTTTCTATCAATAATTTCATCTCATTCAAGAAATCAAGAAATTGCGTTAAAACGTAACGTGACTTAACCGCCTTACGTCATTAACTTCTTCCAATAATGTTACAAATTTGCCAAGGTTAAGGACACTTGCGTGATTAGAATGCACAGTTTTATAACAGGGTGCGTTGCGTGATTCATTCTCAAAGTCTTTGCTTACCGTGCTTCTGGATGAAGAATACAATGGACTTCCACACGATGGAAAAATTTTAATTTATCGTGAGACTATGAATAGTCATCAGCTAAATAACACGCACGCAGTCACGTGTAATAAAATACCGTTTTGTAGTCCTTCCCTCTTCTACCGACCTGTTCACAGTAGGTGTAGAGGGATTTTACTTTCACTTGATCAGACACCACAGTCGGTAGGACTCCTGAGGACGAGTGATCGGTCCGTCGCAAAGACCTCTACCTGACAACACACAAACACTGTACAAGAGACAAACATCCATGCCCCAGTGGGATTCGAACCCACGATCACAACAAGCCCTCGGCCGCAGACCTACGCCTTAGACCGCACGGCCACTGGGATCGGCTGTAATAAGATATTTGATACAATTATAAGAAAACAGAAGATCGTTTGACTAGCGCCGTACCCCTATATATAGACGTGGTCACAAATAAACCAAGTTAGTCGACCGTAAGCTACGGCAAACCACAGTATAATTACAAAACAGCATCACCATATGTAATACGTGCGTCTACACCAATAAGCTTCGTAAGTAATCGATCTTTTACATTCACCAAATCAACAGACCATTAATTCAGAAATTTATAAAAAAATGCTATTATAATAATATCTTTCACATATGTGGGTATATTTTATAGGAACAGCGCCCGCAATAAAAGCCCAGTGTCCATACACGCTTATGGCCAGGTACTGAAGGTCTATAGGTGAGGATACAAACCCCCGAAAAACGTAATATACGATGTATGGGGGTCAAAATATGTACGATAACTTATTTTTACAGATAAAAGGCTGATGCTGTTAGTACTGTCCAACATATCATATTTCTTACGGCTGACGCATATCACGTGTTTCACATTTTATACGCATCTTTTATTCTATTTTATATATTTTTACCATCTTAAGTAACTTCCATACAAAACATTTTATTTTGTATAACATCGTTTCACTCTGTAAAAGAAGACGGCCTTTCCCTTCATGTGACGTAGTGTTTCTTAAGTCATGTTTTTATAGAGCTATATGGCTATATAAGCCGAAACCTGGTCGCCATATAATTTTTAATAAAGCAAAGAAAAGTGTTGGTTGTGACTGATTTCTTCTCTGAGGAACTGAAATATATACCCTTAAATGAACAAGCTGTGAGGGTGGGGACTGCAAGAAACTGGCCAAGGATAATGTCCGGTGGCGGGCTGTTGTGGAAATTGTAGCGAGCCGTTGGGATCCGCAAAAGGCGGAGAATATATTGACCAGCGGAACGACTGTCAACTTGTTAAAGGTGCTTTATGGCATACAGTTACTTGGTTAGATGTGTTTACTTGCCTGTGTTGTTAATCTTTTTACAAATCTAGAGCCATGTTACACACAGTAGGACAGCCGTTAAATGGCGTCATGTCATCTGTGTTTGACTAGCTTGTCTTGTTATCCTTCTAGACGGTTCTTATAATTCAGCTTACTGTAAAGAATACTTAACAATAGCTGTTTTATCGTGTCAGTATGTTAGAGGCACTTCTATTACCAATAGCCCTCTTCAGTTCGGCTCTAGGACAAAATCTTCCGACCCTTGTTTTAAGTTGAGTTGTATCTGACACTCTGAACGTCTGGTCCAGCGCGTCAGCACCCAGAACGGCGTAACTTAAAAACTGAACTGCGCATGGTCATGTAGGAGAAGTGGGTCACACTACTGATGATCCACTAATAGGCTGCTGGGCCGTCTTTGACCGGTGCCTACAGAAGTGTTTCATGTCGTGTGATAACCTAACGCACACCTGAGAATTCTGTTCTGCGGCTTAACTTTTCGTCATATAGTGGGGTTACCATACGTCCGGGTTTTGCCGGACATGTCCCATTTTTCAGGCTTCAGAATTGTGTCCGGGAGGAGGGGTTTAATTTTACAAAAATGTCCGGTTTTTTCCCTTTGTAGATAGACACTCAGTATTTCGGCGGTCGTTACGTACCTTATAGCTCGTAGTTCTGGTAGGCAACGTTTCAACTTCAGAACTTATTTTCACAGTCATTTCCGGTAGATCCGAACGCATGCTCGCACAGCCCGGTGCCGGGCGTTCATTTTGATTTTTGTGCAGTGGACGACGTGTTGTGCGCTGTTTAGTTTATGTGTCGCTTTTATCGCATTCTTACAATGGGCCCCCCCCCCCCCAAGAAACTAAATTCACGGACGAACTAAAAGGCAAGTATTCGTGTTTCCGAAATGGTCGCGGCGAGTAAGAAGCCGAGTGCTTGGTATATAAACCGGAAGTTACGTGTCTGTGGCGAACAAGGGTGCTCTTGATCTTAGAGCCTACGTGGAATCCTCCTTTTCGACCAAAATTTGGAAACCCCCTTTGCTGCCGATATGTCCTCTTTTTATGGTCAATAAATGGGAAACGTCTTCTTTTCCTGTGATGGGTATGTAGTAACCGTACCATATAGTGACTACTTAACGTGAACTTTAATGGCAAAAGAATATGTATACTGTTTCCTCTGAATGTGAATATACTCGTATGTCTTCGATAAAGTTGAAATTAAATTGTGAAAAAATTGAGTAGCACTCCTGCTCTGCATTCGGGAGGTGACAGGTTCAAATCTTGACCTGGAGACCGGCTCTCGGGTTGAGAGTTTGATTTTCCTCTGTTTTCGCAGGAATGTCGACACAAATTAGCGTATGGCTGCTTTTAACATTTTTTTCTATTCATTTTTCACTAATCGTACTTAATACGCGATGCTGTGTGATATGAGCTAAGGGCAGAGTCGATAAATAAAAGAAGTGGAAACATAAAGTTGTCCCTGCCCAGGCCATGAAGGCGCACAGGCGGCAGAAGCAGGGAACATTCTTAACATTTACACCTTCACTAGGTGGGGCTGAGTGGTCAGCCTCATGCCAAGGTCGCTTTACCTCCTGAGAAAGAACTAACTAACTAACTAACTAACTAACTAACTAACTTCACGGAGCAGAGGCCTTCTTGAGAAGCTGACAGTTTCTCAGGTAGTCAAGCAATTCCCCGCATTTTATGGAATCCGGAAGTTCATTACCGCATTAACGAAAGCCCGCCAACTGTCTCTATCCTGAGCCAGCTCAATCGAGTCAATGACCCCATTCCCCTTCTTGAAGATCCATTTTAATGTTATCCTCCCATCTACGCCTGGGTCTCCCAAGTGGTCGCCTTCTCTCAGGTCTCCGCACCAAATTCTGTATGCACCTCTCTTTTCCCCCATACGTGCTACATGCCCCGCCCATCTCACTCTTCTCGATTTGATTACCCGAATAATATTTGGTGATGAGTACAGGTCATTAAGTTCTCGTTATGTAGTCTTCTCCACTCCCCTGTCGCCTCGTCCCTCTTAGGCCCAAATATCCTCCTCAGCACCCTGAGAAAGAACCCGGTACCAAGTGAATTGGAGGAGTGGTGGGCCCTAGAGCTGGTCAGGGCGTTTTGGAAAAGAGGAGACTATCTTGCCCCTGCCAGGAATTGAAATCCGTAACGTCCCGCTGGTATCCTAGTCACTATACTGATATTTTTAACAATTTTATTTGTCCATGTTTGGAGAGACTGAGCTATCCCGGTCCGCTCATCGCTGAATGGGAAATAGCCATAAACAATACAAAATAAATTATACCGTGATCTACTGACGTGGAGGCAACGTTCCTGAGCGTCAGACAAGCAGTACCTCACCTGCGCGTGCTCGTATTCCTTTGGATATGGCGACAGTTTCCCTTGTCACTGTGTGATTGTCCCCAGTCCAGCGTATCGTACAGCACAGGATGCATTGTCACACATTGACTGTGAGTGGCTGCAGGCCAAATTCTGGCAACGTTAAGGGTGAGCGTCTGATTGTAACATAAATGGTGACATGAATTTGGTTCCAGTTATTTAAATACAAGCTGGAACTAGTTACATTCCGTTCTTCGGTTAGGCTGTGGTGAGTTCAACAAATTCCGTTTCTTGTATTAAGTTATCACATTGCTTCTTAATTTTCGACAAGTGTCCGTATTAACCTTTTAAAGCCACGTACGAAACTCTGTGTTTTGACACACTGACTTTCTCTCCTGTCAGTCTGGCAGTTATTACTGAGCACTTCTTCCTCTTCTTCTTCTTCTTCTTCTTCTTCTTCTTCTTCTTCTTCTTCTTCTTCTTCTTCTTACTCACAGTAGGTGTCGAGCATTTTTTTATTTCATTTGATCACACTCGGACACACACCAGAGTTGGTAGGACTCCCCTGGACGAGGGATCGGCCTGTCGCAGAGACCCCTACCTGACAACACAAACACTATACAAGACACCATGCCCCCGGTGGGATTCGAACCCACGATCCCAGCAAGCGCTCGGTCGCAGACCCACGCCTTAGACCGCGCGGCCACTGGGATCGGTACTTGAGCATTTCCTTAAGCCATAATAAAAAGTTGACATTTTATCCGCATTAATTGGGACCGCGAGCCGTCCGGATATGCAGAAAATCCGGATAATTGGGTTTTTCTTTGAAAATAGGCTACATTGGCAGTTTAAAGTGGAAAAAAAATTCTACAAACTGCTATTTTTAGTTTACATGTTTATTTACGTACAAATAAAACGTTGCTACATATGTAATTTGGGAATTCCTTGTCTAATTTCGGAACCCCTTCGGCTGTTACTATTTACAGTATGTACCTGCGTCTAAACCTTTTGACCACGCCTAATTTGAAGTTCTATACAGCCATAACACTTTACAATACTGTACTCCATCTGACAACCGGTAATTTCCAAGGAAAATTAGTTTTGTAGAATTATCGAAATAGTTGCCTGAAGGGCCAAGCCGATCCGGATAATTGGCGTTCCGGATAACGTGCGTCCGGATAATTGGATTTATACTGTGTATAGGAAAATGATTTTTTCTGTCCCGGGTAAGAACTGAGGTTGTGTGTTGGATTTAGACGAGCGTTAATCTTTACAGGGTTGGCTGCCTTCATGACGCTCAGCACGTAGCCACCACATGAAATTTAAGTGACTCAAAAAGACAAAAGCTGAATAACTTTTAGCACGAAGTTTAATTATTTTGATAACCTCTAAGGCTTGGTAGAATAAGTGTAAGGGTCACAACATGTGTTCCATCTTTTTCCACGGCGTCTTTTGAAATAGTTTTAGCTACAATAAGTATTTGGGGGCACGCGGTGGCGCAGTTGGTGGAGGCACTGCCGGAAGGTCGTGAGTTCGATTCCCGATTGTGTCATTGGAATTTTTCATTGTCATAATCCTTCAGGCCGCAGTGTGTCCCTGGGGTTAACTCAGCCTCTAACAGAAATGAGTGCCAGGAATAATTCCTTGGGAGATAAAGGCGGCCGGTGCGTAGAGCTGACAACCCTACCACCTTCATGTGCCGATTGTTTTGAAATGTGGGAGCCTCAACCTCCTGGAACCCTAAGGGTCTTTCCAGGCCTGTAATGGGATAGCTTTACCTTACTGTAACTGTTTAGTGAGTTACGCGTCAGATATGTGCAGTGCACTTGCGGGTCTGCATGCGCTGTCTCCGATTTTAAGCAAAACTTGAATGGGCCTACAACTTTCAGTAAAATCCCGAATATCAGATTAACCCTTTAAAGACGGGCCGTATCTGTTTTATATAAGGACTCAGGGCGTACCGCGCTGTAAACACTCTCCACGTTGGTTATAAAAACCAATCTCTTAATGTTTTATAAGGCAAAAGTTGCTGTTTGTTCTGAGATCCGTACAAAACATATAAACGCAACGTGGGCACCACGTAGAATTTTTTTATGTTAAACCTGGTCGTATGTAAAGTTACCGCTAGGCTTTAAAAGGTTAATGAAAATCCGTTCATCGGTTTTCTATTTGTTACATATGTAGGCGGTTCAGTCACAAATAGCGAAGCTAATAGACACAATTTGCTAACTTTTAAGTGTGAACGTGCCAACAACGAAAGAATGTGACATGACACATATTTCCAACCGTGTTATTTAGCCCCGTGGCTCGGCATGGTAAGAATTCTTGTAAATACCACACAGATTGCTTTATGAATCTGATGCAATGGAAGCCACATTTCTAAAGCGCTTGTAGTCGCGTTATGACGTCAGCTTGAAGGGACTGTCTTATGATACAAGAACTTCCGTCATTCGAATAATTCTGTAGCTGCTCAGCCAGCTACAAACTGCCACGAACTTCAGTCAGACTGGGCTTGTTATTACAAAACTGGAAACAGAGGCACAAACGTTTGTATTGATCCACAGCATAACGGATGTAAGGCACTGTTAACTCACTAAGTGCCTTGACTCTGTTTTGTTTGTTGTACGTCAAAATCTTGCTGAAAGTCATGTTAAAATAGCCGCACATAATAAGAATCAAAGGATCGGCTTTAGACACGCCGTCAAGTGTTTAGACGTCCGAAAGCTGTAATTACGCTATGAACATAAAAAACGCCGATCCCAGTGGCCGCGCGGTCTAAGGCGTAAGTCTGTCGCCGAGCGCTTGCTGGGATCGTGGGTTCGAATCCTACCGGGGGCATGGATGTTTTGTCTTGTACAGTGTTTGTGCCAGGTAGAGGTCTCTGCAACAGGCCGATCCCTCGTCCAGAGGAGTCCTACCGAATGTTGTGTGTGCTTGAGTGTGATCAAATGAAATTACAAAAACCCTCGGCACCTGCTGTGAACAAGTAGGTAGGAGAGGGAAGGACTACGAAAGGAAACGTAAAACAACATATGAATTATAACGTAGATATTGCTGAGTTTTAAATTAACAGAACCAGAACTGTGAACGTAATTGACACCAAAGACCACTATTGGGCATGATCGTAACATTACTCAATCTACCGCTAGACCTTTATCTACGCAGGAGGACACAAAAACAGAAAAACCGCTGAAGGATTTCGAAGCCACGTGTCTTATACCGCGCCTCCACTATGAAATCTGTAAAGTAGCGTCGCTGTAGTGATTTGAAACATGTGATTCAGCACAGGCTGTAACAGTCGTTCACTGTATTCACTCGCAGGCAATTCAGTAATACTGTTATTACGGTTTATGGCACTTTATCCGTCTAGTGCTAAGACTGAACCTTTTTGGAATGAAATTAAGCACGTTCTTTCTGAAAAATGTGTGTGTGTGTGTGTGTGTGTGTGTGTGTGTGTGTGTGTGTGTGTGAAAACATTGCGTGCAGACTGAGCATGATGGAATTTACGAACGTAGCCACGAAATAATGCATTAGAGGGCACTGTTGTAGAGGATTTATGTCAGAATATTTTCGGGGAAATACAAAATGTGCCATAGTGTTGTCTGGTCTGGATTGAACACGACTGTCATTAGAAAAGTGAAACAAACACGTCGATCCAAGTGCGTGCTGCTGTTCGATTAGAAATATGGGTAGACTTGTAAAAGAGTTCCACACCAGTGTCGATGTCACTAATACAGGCTGATAATTTTAAAACCCAGTATTGTACCGAAAAATTAAACGTAATAACAATGAATCTAAATGAAGTGTTGATGGTATTAATAACATATATATATGCACTAAAAGTGTTTATTTTTTGCAGCGCAGTCATCTACTCTTCTAACTATATTTTAAAAAAAGGTGACGGTCTTATGAAATTATCACAGCAACTTGGTGTGTTTATTGAGTTGTTGAAGTTTTGCCGTTTGAAGTGATTTTGCAGTAGTAATAAGAGTGGCTGTAGTATTAGTGGTAGGAGGAGGAGAAGAAGGAGGAGAAGGAGAAGGAGAAGTAGTAATAGAAGGAGGAGGAGAAGTAGCAATAGGAGGAGGAGAAGTAGTAATAGAAGCAGAAGGAGAAGGAGAAGTAGTAATAGAAGCAGGAGGAGGAGAAGTAGTAATAGAAGCAGGAGGAGGAGAAGTAGTAATAGAAGCAGGAGGAGGAGAAGGAGACGAAGAAGAAGAAAAAGAACAATTACGCTATTAAAGAAATACGAGTAGCCAACACGCACGGCTGCAGAAGTAGGAATTGTTATGTCACGATATGTTAAGTAACTTATCCTCTGCTCAACAGGAACCTGTTTTTAACACGTACACGGATTCATGTAACGGGCGAAACACAACTGAATGAGGAATTAAGTAAATAAATAAATAAATAAATTTTTGACTTTGTCTGCGCCGTGCTTGTGTGAAACATGGCATAAGAGGGAAGAGGCAACAGTAACTTGAGGCTGAAGAACACTGTATAATGAAAAGCTACACTCTTCATATATTATTATTATTATTATTATTATTATTATTATTATGGCTACCGTACACATGCAAGGGGAAAGATAGGCATACATGGTTTTGGTGGAAACTGACGTAGAGGTAAGAATGAGGACTGTAATCATCTGACGCGGAGTAGAGACTAGTGGCAGACTTTTATAGGAACGGTAATGAAATTCTGGGATTCCGTAAAATTCAGGGTCTCTGTTCCATGGAGTAGTTAGTTAGTTAGTTAGTTAGCTAGTTAGTTAGTTAGTTAGTTAGTTAGTTGGTTGGTTGGTTGGTTGGTTGGTTGGTTGGTTGGTTGGTTGGTTGGTTGGTTGGTTGGTTGTTTGGTTGGTTGGTTAGTTAGTTAGTTATTTATTAAACAATGGTCTGCATGAAGGGAACTTTAACTGTTAGATTCAAGAAACATGAAACTGTAACGTGATACAATAAAACGAAAGGCCTGTCAGTAGGTCTGTGCAGCTCAACGTTCAACTGATCAAGGACAGATCAGCGCGGATGTCGGTCGTGAGTTCTTGGGATATTCTTCCCAGGTGTCCTACATTCGACTCAGTTTGGGTAAGACGGTCCGCGCTGTACACAGCGGGATTGTTTGTGTTGCAGATAGAGAGCCATAAGTTGGAATTGTTTGTGTTGCAGGTAGAGAGCCAGAAGTTGGGATTGTTTGTGTTGCAGATAGAGAGCCAGAAGTTGGAATTGTTTGTGTTGCAGATAGAGAGCCAGAAGTTGGGATTGTTTGTGTTGCAGATAGAGAGCCAGAAGTTGGAATTCAAAGCAGAGAGTAAGGTTGGGTCCTTGGCCAACGTCAAGCACAAACCAGGCGGTGGCGACATCAAGATCTTCGACGACAAACTCTACCTGAAGCAGAGAAGTGGCGGCGCTAGCAGCATCGCGAGCTCCGAGGAGGGTCACATTTCTGGCACCCAGGTGATAACTGCACACAGCATGATAATCTTAACGGACTCCAGAGGTGTCCGACTTCATTTTTGCAATATTTTCTACAGAATAATAATAATAATAATAATAATAATAATAATAACATAAACAACTAAATTAATTCAGAGAATGGCCTGTAAAATACTAACCTTGTGAGAGAGGACCCCAAAGATCAACTCTGCTTTTTCCAAAACCCTTCTTGGGAGCAGGTCCATATGACACCCTCGCAATTGATTTTCCAAAGACAACCCTTAATTTTATTCTCTGTCCCTTTTTTTGGCCTTCCAAGTGTGACTGTTTCTCCACTAAATTTCCCCTTTACTTTTCTATCTTCTCATTTTAGTTAGAGGCCCCCTTATGTCTTCTGTGTTTTAGTACTTCAGTAATACTGGATGACCTGAATAACCCACAAAATCGACCTTTATATTATCGTGTACTGTGAATAATGTGCACTGTCGTGTTAGGTTAACACCATACTTCATCGGTGATCGAACGGTTTGGTAAAATTTTTGTTTTGCACATCAACGTGTCGTCTCTCTGTAAAGTAGACGCAACGATAACAGTTTTGAGCGAATAATAGCAAACATTACGGAGCTTAGCTAATTAGTTTCGTAGTTTCTATGGTCTGCTGTTGTATCTGGACAACTTTCAAAAATTCTCACATCAGTTATTACTAATATTACGGATTTTCTGATGATTTGCTTTATGTGGCATTTTCAGATTTCAGTATTTTATTATAAAAATTCATAAACTGGCCTGTAAGAGGTTTTGCGTTATCGTTTGTCGTACTTATGTACATGTTTTGCCAACACATTAGATATCATCAGCATAAAGAAATAGGATATCTGGTTAGCCTGTTTCCAAACACATGACTGGGTATGTCTGTACGCGTACTGTAACTCACGAGCGTTTGGGCTGTAGCACAGTTTGATTTGTTTAACTGCTATTACAGTTTGTGTCACCAAAGCTGGGAGCGTGGCTTTCAGGTTTTGTGCAGAGTCGTTTGAGTTGAATCAGCAAGGAAATTGGAAATGTGAGCGAAGATATGCTTAAATTAATCTCGTTAAGTGTGTCTTCACTGCAGTACCAATATATAATTTAAGTTCCTGATTCCATTTGGCACAGTTTTTCTTGAAAATCTGATATGCGCTCAGTCTTGCTTCTGTCCCCCATGTGGTCAACAAATTGCACCACGTTTGTCTACCCGAAGCTTATTACCTTGTTCAAAAAGACGACGCCATTGGTCCTCTATCTCGAACCACATAAATGTAGTCTACACCCTCACCAGCTCCAGTTTCATGCTGGGTTACAACCCCTACCCCCCCCCCCCAAACCCCTATCACTTAAAAGGGTTCGTTCCCTCAGGCTTTGCCACACACTTTCGCAATGCTCTCCGCCTGTGGTCCATCCTTGCTACATGCTCAGACAAATTAATCACAATAACAATTCTCTGTGATAAGGTAAAGGTAAATTACTCCTTGTGCGTTTTGTGGAGGCGTATGTGGGAGTAGATGTTCTTTCCCTCGGCTCTAGATAGAAATCATTGGTCAGCCTCACAGTCCGGCCACATCACCCGCGGGGAAAGGGCTCCTGATGGCCATTGACTAGGCGGCGCGGTGGGCCTACAGCCAGTGTGGGTATTTTGAAAAACCGGGAGTCAAACCGCGAGGCCTCGGTAATTCAGCCCATAATCTACCCCGTACACCGACTCAATATTCCGCCTTCTAAATAAAAACAAATTATGTAGCTCATAATGCACATGTGCAGTCAAAAGTTTTAAACTTACATGGTCCGATAGGGTGCTGAAACGAAGAAGCGACAGCTGAATGACGGTGTAATGACAAACGTGGGCTACAACCAGAGGTCCCGGTGGAGGGTAATTTTCTATGCATATGTAAAAACAGAAATATGTTATGTAATGTAAAGGAGCGCTCTTATGTTGTGTGTTGGAGAGTTCAGAGATTTCTTCATATGCAGTGTTACTGCAGACTTCTGTTGAGGAACGGTTGCCCGTTGTATGAATAGGAAAACGATGCCTTTCGAATAGTGTGACTTTTATATTGGCAGTATTCAGAAACTGCAGTGACGATAGACATGCAAGTAATTGGACAAGGTTCTGTAACTCTCGTTCCATTTGCTGGATACGAAATGAAACACAGAGCGGGAACAGGGGCTCAAACTGATGCGGCACAAAAATCTCCCTACCTGAGCGGCGTAGTGTTTAGCGCGTTCGCAATAAAAATCACAAAAAATGAGTCCATTACCTTCGTCATGTCTTTCTGCTCCCTGTCCACATAAGACAACTGCACAAAAACTGAACGGATTCTTATGAATTAATTTTCGCTAAAAATTTTCCGACGCCTACTTTTGGTTAAAGTGAGACAGCAATACCATATTTTCACATTCACTTGTTTCTAGGCGAATCTCGCTTCTTACTTAAACGTCGCTAGCGAAGTATTTGTCGAAGTAAAAACCGCTTCGAACGAAAGTAGAAGAGAAGCTGTAACATACATTTTATATTTAATACATGCTTCCTCTATGTCTTACGGGTTTTAGGTTTTCTTTATAAAGTAAAAATACGCCGTGTGTGGAGACACCTTCTGTACGTCGGTCTGTGACCCAGTCAGCAACTTAACTCTCTGTCGAATTTTCTTGAAATTTGGTGAAGGGGTTCTTTACAAAAAACTGTCAAGCAAGAGTGAGTTCCGTGAAAGTTGGTGCAGTGATGCTCGTACTGTGCTTAAAGGCGTAAATTAATTTCAACCAGTCATTTCAATATTTCTCTTTCGAGTTGCATGAAACTCGCCACAAAAACCACCAAACAATGCCACTGAACATCTCTGAGTTTCATGAAAATCGTTGCTATGAAATTCATACTTTTTAATGGCTTGAATAAAATTTTACCCATTACGGTAACACTAATCATTCGGCCGTCAAACACAACTGTATATTTAAAGGCCTGTAAGTCAGGCACATACATACAAAAACACTAATCACCAACAAATGCACAAAGAGAGTTTTATCATCAATCGCAACACACTCCTACATGTTTCGACCCTGCTGGGTCATCTTCAGGGAGAACTTTCCGTTACCGTTACACTAGGGTTGCACTTTTCAGTTGAGTAAGAATGTGCTGTTGACTGTGTACTGCGTTGTTTTTGGAGGCGTGAACCCTCCAACGAATCTTAACCTCCAATTAGACGTTTCCTTCCCGGGTGACTAAGAAGTACTTTGAGCTTTACAGAATGAATTTTTGAATCCTGTGAAGATGCAAAAATTCTTTCTGTGCAGCGTTCACAACTTAAAAGTGACTGATAAAGTAAGCATCTAAAATAAATGGTGACTGAAGAAGGTAGCCAGCATTGACAGCACTGCACTCTGTGGCTCACTTGCAACTTGGCTGGAATGAACGCACTGCGTGCATGTAACATTGTTGATAGAATAGACGTCACGTTGTCACAAAACATTGCGAGGACACTGAACGTATCGTGTTTATGTTATCGTGTATCCAAATTTTGTCATATTTTTCTTTCTTGCCAAGGCATGAAGGCATAAGTGTGCTTTGAAATTTGTTATATTGTAATAACAAGCAGAAATTGACATTAACGAACTGTGAGATGTGAATGTTTAGTAAATTTAAGGTCAACCAAATGCACAATTTTCAATTAACTTATTTATTTTATTTCTCCTCCGACATGTTTCGGCGAGCTGCCATTTTTAAGGAGGAATACATCAATTTTCTTACATAAAACTCTTAGGATGTTCTATTCATGCTACTCTTAAAACTTTCTTATTATGTCAACATTTTAACATTATAAGAAGTTTTTGAGTAGCATGAATAGCACATCCTAAGAGTTTTATGTAAGAAAATTGATGTATTCCTCCTTAAAAATGGCAGCTCGCCGAAACATGTCGGAGGAGAAATAAAATAAAATAAATAAACTAATTGAAAATTGTGCATTTGGTTGATGTTAAATGTACTAAACATTAATTTAATGCACCGAAGTGAGCAATATAAAACTTGCGAGATGTGAAGTTTTGACGGTGGTCACTGTGGTTACTGTCTCCTGGTACATGATATCTTGTAGACCGAGATACATTTACCAGCGTTTCGGAGGAACATACTGCTCTCGTTTTCAGGATAGAAGAACGAGTCTGAGTTGTGACAACGTGTAGACTGGTATAAATTCACCAATGTTTGAACTATTATTCCATTCTGAAGATTGAAGGAGTGTGTTCCTCAAAAGCGTTGGTAAATTCCTACCAGACGGCAGGGCGTCGCATGCTACAGGGTTTATCACCTAGCGCGGAACTCACAAAATCTGCATTAACAATCTTTCTTGTGTAATATCACTTACTGCGCATTAAGGTAAGTGCTGGACAAGACCAACAACTCTCAGACATGCTTGAGGTCTGATGAACAAATTATTAAAAACTGTAAAGCTTTCGACCAGAAATTTTTGGTACCGTACAAGAGATAATTTTTTGAAGATCGTCTTCTCTGTGTGTGTGTGTGTGTGTGTGTGTGTGTGTGTGTGTGTGTGTGTGTGTGTGTGTGTGTGTGTGTTGTTTTCTAAACGTTGATTTGAAACATCTCCGATCAGAATATTCACATGGCGTCAGATCGAAGGAAGGAGCGGATCACACAGGACGACTAATTATTCGTTCCGCAAATATGGTAAGGCGGCGGCCATTGACTTTCTGACTGGAGTGCATTTGCATCGTCTGGCTGGAAGTAATCTTATTCATTTTGCCCGTCAGTTACAAATTGTACGAGATTTTGTCCCCTGAATCTTTCTAAATTTATTATATCCGAAAAGAAAATGCGTCCAATTATTATTGTTGCACTGACAGCACACCATACTCCAACTTTATTGTAATATATCGGAAATTTCTTTATTATTCTGAGACTACCTGCAGCCAAGTATCTATTGTACTCAGTACTGACGTGACGGTTTAAGTAAGCTCATCTATAAAATAAGTTACTAATGGATCTACTTTACTTCTGTACACTACTCACAAAACCAGTTACAAAACCGTACTCTCGCAACAAAGATTTTCTTGGACATACCTATAAACGTGCTCCTGTATTATCTCATGTTTCTTCTGAAAGAACATGTTATGATCGTACTCGTTTATTCTCTAACAAAGGACCTTTTCCATATACAAAATTTGTCCAACTAATGCATTATATTCTAACGTCGTACGTTGCAACATGTAGAGCATTTATGTATTAGTCCTTCACGTTTCGGTCCCGTAGGATCATCCTCACGGACTCCTACGGGATTGAGACATATAGGAGTAATATATAAATATGGTAAATATTGTAACGTAAGACATTAGTGCATTAGTTTGACAAATTTTGTATTTGAATAATAATCACGCACGGTATGGGCAATGTAAAATTAACCCGTTCCATATTTACCTGCAGGTTTATTGTTAAAATCAATGGAACCGAAACACCGGGAAACCGTTTCTAAATTTGCTACGGCCCTTTTTATGGAATTTATTCCTGGTATAGGTATCTGCAGTAGGCATCCTCTGTGTTACACTCTATTTCTTATTCAAGCACAACAATTTAGAGTGCAGCTTATGAACCTGGACTGTTCTGAATCGTGTCGATATGCGCGAATGAACCTTCAGTTGATGCTATGTGAGGGGACGCGCGGCCGTCTTCCTCTCCAGCAGTGAGCCATACACCGTATAGTCGATACACTAGCCGCTGGCGTGGCACCTGCAGTTAGTTGGATTCCCTGTAGAAGATAATGAAATACAGGACAGAATGTCTCCACATAACGCCGCTGGCAGTTACGAATTCGGTAAAAATTGGACTAGTGGAAGCCATATTTTACTTAGGGAGAGTAAACGAATTTCTCGCCATACTTTCCATATTTACTATCCGATTTGGGTTAAATTCGGTGTAAGCGGTTGGACCGTAATGCTGTCGAAGTTCTGTGAGTTATGTGAAAATATGCGCAAGGAAGCCATACTTTCATTACAGGCTTAAATGCAATCACATTTTCATGCGTAGCGTGAAGCCCTGTGATGCTTACAAAATAAGTAAACTTAATGCCTTGGTAAAGTCTGTGAACTGCGTCACGGAGTACACCATTCTCAGTCTTCTTATGTTTTGAGCCATCTGAAATCTGTTTCACAGATTCTTAATTCATATTTGTAAAAATCCGTAATAGTTCGTCCACATTTCCGCTCCCCGCCTCTGTCTCTAAATTCTTTCGTTTACGCTGCTTTTTCCTAGGTACGACGTGCCCGTTATTTTCATAAAAGCTTTTTCCCAGAAATACTAACTGAAATTAATGTGCACATAAACATTGTACTTGCCTCTTAAATTTATTTCATTAAAAATTAGGTCCAAATTTCTTGCTGTTAATCTGTTTTCATATAGTACTTTACACCTGCCAGTTGTGTCCAAACATAAGCAAGATACATCGCGGCTCCAGGGTATAGAAAGAGAAATTTTGCGCTTGACTCTGTGGGCAAGAATCATAAGCGTTTGAACATGGTGCTGAGAAAGACACCTGGGCCTAAGAGGCAGGAGGGAATATAACAGGAGGCTGTAGTAACTGCATAATGAAGACCGTTATGGTTTCTACTCCTGTCAGATATTGCAGTGATGAAATGACGGATGACGGAATAGCTGGGACTACTGGCACCGTCGCAGACAAGCTAAATGCATACGTGCAGAAATCCGAAAGAAGACCAGCAGTTGAAATGCATGAGTGGTTTTGGTTGCAATACCTGACGGAAAGAGACTGCTTGGAAGACCTGAGCCTTAAAGGAATAGTTTGTAAGGACATGGGCATGGACTGCATTTACTTTGCTTAGGATAAGAACTAGTGGCGTGCTGTTGTGAACCCGGTAATGAACATTCGGTTTACAAAAATATGCGGGTAATTCGTTGAATAGCGTAGGTCCTGTTAGCTTCTCAAGAAGGACTCTGATCCATTGAGTTACGAAATTAGTTAAAAACTGTTTCTCTGGGAACCTACCGACGTAATATAAATGACTCATTTGGACTCAACATTGTACGCTCGGTGGCTTTATTTGCGATAGAAACGGAAGATGAGGGCATTTGTAAACAGTTGACATTGGATATCAGAACGTACAATGGACGAATGTGTCTGGCGGCGGCATAAAGACAATTAAGGAAGGGAACGCTGTGCCTCTTAGTGGACTGAAATTACGAAGTTGGTTGCGTATTCATCACAGATTAACGAAAGTACATGCCGTTACGTGTTTTTAAGGAAATCTCGGGAAGATACATCTCTTGAAATATTAAAGAAGATGTGGGATCATATTAAAGTGGACTGTGTTAAAGTCGATTGGTTGAAGTTTATTTTCCTGACGAGGCTTTAATAAATCAAATTAGGTAACAGTGAATGTTAGGATGATACATGAAAAAGAACTGAAATATGTACCGTAGGAAGTGGCCGAGGCCAGAATTAAGGAAATGTCACAGCCACAGGAAACCCAGAGAACCCAGGACCTCCGCAGTTCGAACCACTGCCACTCCACGGCGCTGTTATGTACGTCGTAATGAGTCTAATAACGGGCGTCTGTGTGCTTTACACAGAAACTTCCTGATTCGTGTCTGGGGACCTGTAGAGACAGAATAAGAATTAGTCCCACTAATCTGCTAGGCTTAGGCTATATATTTTTAAGAATTTATAAAAGCTGGTAATATCCTAGCCCTATGTCCAGTACACAGCCGATCCCAGTGGCCACGAGGTCTAAGGCGTGGGTCTGCGGCCGCTTGCTTGCTAGGATTGTGAGTTTGAATCCCGCCGGGGGCATGCATCTCTGTCTCTTGTGAGCGTTGTGTGTCGTCAGGTAGAGGTCTCTGCGTCGGGCTGATCACTCGTCCAGAGGAGTCCTACTGAGTGTGATGTGTCCAACTGAGTGTGATCGTGCAGCCTCGATAATGAGGAGGCCCTGGCCCACTAGGGGCTCTTGCGCCTTTGGGAAAAAAAATGTCCCGTACACATTTTTCGTCATGACACCGTAGCCGGTAGAATCAGTCAGTTTAATGACTGGGCTGCGGGCTGCATGTCTGAGAAATATTCATTCGTTTCCTGACAGGACCAAGAGATTAGTATTTTCTCCAAAGCGTCGAGACCGGATTTGGGCTCACCCAGCCCCCTATTCAGTGGGTACCAAGGGCATTTTCCCTGGGGGTAAAATGGCCAGGGTGTAAAGCTGACAACTCATCTACATCTAGTGCAGAAGTTAATAGTGACTGGATTTGTATCTCTGCTTTGCCATGTGCCTTCATGGCGTATACACTGTTGACTTCGCCTTTGACCAGCACTTTAACTCCGATCGAGCTATAAAGGGAAATAGTAAAGAACGGTTACCTCGTGGCCGTCCAAAGAGAAATCTTCTGTGATATTACCACTGAGCTGACAAAGGAAAGCTGGAAGTGAGTTTTCTTAAATTACCTTAGTTTACGGATATGTACCGGTTGGCCTGTTCACTACCGTCTCTGATTTCAACTTCTTATTAACAAAGAATTAACGTTTTCTGACATAAGACTTTTCGTACAAAGAGCCAAAAGCACTCGAAGTGCTTTAAAATACACGTGTGGTGATCGTTACATCTCTTGTTACCTAACGACCGCATTTAGTAGAGTGCTTTTTGATTAGCCTACTATCTTATGTTGCCTGAATACTCATTATAGCATTATAACGTTATAGCTGTTTTATGGAAAGATTCGGTCAAGCTGGTTTGACTCCAGACTACCCTATCATGCGCTATTCTTGGTCCTCTCCACCTTTGTATTAATATTATCCTTCCTTCTGTGCCTAGGTCTTGTGAGTAGACTCAGTTATAGATGACGGTTTCGGCTGCGGGTGCCTGTCGTGTGATACCAGGCTATGCGGTGTCACTCCCAGATTACCGCAGCATAAATCTTCACTCTGTGCCCTCTAACTATAAATGTTTATGCCTTTCTTACCTGCCTCATGCTTTGTAGAGACAGTACCTCCAAATTATTGAAAGAACACTTAAATTCCTCCCCCCCCCCCCCCCAGTAACTAACATATTGATTCAGAGATTCAAATGTTGCGTTGGTAGCACTGTTGTAGGGAGAGGGAAGATGTAGTCGGTGTCCCTACACTGACATTTTTCTCTCCCCCTCATTCGCCAGTGTATTGAATTTTTTAATAGCACGTGTGCAACGGTTTACAGAATGTTAAAGGGCGGTCGACATTAAGAAATATTGGACAGGTCGCTGACGACCTCTGCTTATCTAAGTTCATTGACTTTGACTGACCTTTACTGATCTTCAGTCTCCACGCCCTGTCACACAGTGTCACATTGCTCTTAATGTTACGTCGCTTTGAACATGGCAGACTGTGACAAAATTAAATTTGTATATCGGGACAACACCTTTTTAATGATTTGTATGAATCAAAACTGCCTTAGCAACATCAGAATTCGCGAAATTATCCTGTAGACGTGTTCCAAGCGCCATGTCTCTCTAAATAAGCTATTTTACCGATTTAGGCTTATTTTAGATAACATTTTTTGTAAATTAGGAAGATGAATTGTCCATGTGACCTGCATTGAGTTACAACATAACTTTTAAACGTACTTGCGGAAGTTGGACAGAAATTCTTTTGTATATCTACACACACACACACACACACACACACACACACACACATATATATATATATATATATGCATAGGCGTGCGCAACACATTTCGTTAGCGTGTACACCCAGGGAATTTTATTCTAATTATTTTAAAGGCGAAGAACAATTGACTACTCAGTCATAAAGGGCATTATTTATATTCACCAAACAAACTAAAGAACCTAAAATTTAGATAAACTTTTTATACAAGCAATTACAATCTGATTAGAAATGCGAACTTAAAAACGAGACACAAAGTGCCAAATTTTTGCTGTTTTGAGACTTTAGGGTGTGCATTTACACAACCGGCACACCCCGTACGCACACCTCAGTACAATTTGTGTGTGTAAGATAGAGACGTGTTTTATTTAACGACGCTTTTAATTGTTACGTTTATACGCTCTCCATGTAGATGAAAGTAAAATACGTATGGAGCACTGGTGGAATAATACTGACAGGGAGAACAGAAGTACTCAAAAAACTTGTCCCAGTACCACTTTGTCCACCACAAATTCCACAAAGACTGGTCCGAGATATAACCCTGACCGTTGCGCTCTCAAGTCACAAAATACAAACGAATGGATTTAACCAAGGCATTGACTAATATATACAAACCAATTCTACATGTTGTTATATGTTACATATTCTGACACATCTCCTATATTACATGCAAGACAATATTTTGGAGGGCATTTAGTGCCTTCTGAATTGCATTAAATTCAGTGGTAGGATTTTGTGACTTCCTATTAAGATACATGTCCTTGACTGTAATTAATTTTGAGTGGCAGGGATTAGTTGTAAAATTACACTCTGATATCAGAATTCTTGTAATATATATATCTGCTGCTCTAAGCACTGTGAGGATAAGTATATTTAAACTCCTAACCCCTTACAGTTTTAGCATTTTCGGTAAACCGTAAAGCCACGTTGAAAGTTACAATTAACTTCTTGTATACTTTGCAGGCGTATTAAAAGTTTCTGTATACTGTGTGGAGCTTGTTAAGAAAAAACGGCCATCCCAATATTTGTTTTGTAGGATGCAATTCTTTAAACGCCCAGAAAACCGAACTTAAACCTAGTTGTAAGGGTAGACTTCTCAGTTGTCTTTGAAAGTGCCCTGGGCTTTGGTTCTTTTGACAACCTTTGCTAGGGGAATGACGCTAAGCCTGTTGTTTGCAGAGCCCTGTGCCACACTCGCCATCCCAGGCTATCTCTGAAACCGGCTCGCACCACGAAGACAGCTAAAACAGTCCGAATGGCGGCGCCACAAGCTGCTCTTGAACTCGTTCCTTCTTCGATTGTGATTGGCTGCTGCCCAGTGACGTCAGTATCGGGTGATGTCAATAATGAGAGGACTGAAATCATCTTTCATTTGTAACAAGAGTTTTGTTGGAACGGATATGTCCACTACTCTTCGTTTTGTGTTAATACGTGACCCCGCGCGGTTTGACGCAACCAGTCGCGCATAATTCAGGGTAGAGAAGTCTCATATGTGAAAGTTGGTCATACTGACTATTCTACCCCAGCAGCTACGTAGCTGTGTTTATTTTGTTGTTCGTTTTGAATAGCGTGCATTTGAACACTGTTTATTCTGTAGATAGCAAATATCACTTACGAAAACTTCATACAAGTATGACCAACTTGCAGAAGATGCGGGGGGGCTGGTTTGCGTATGCAATGAACATGACTGTTACCAACTTGTTCGGCGAATGTGGTGCTCTTTGAAGCAACAGTGTGTTTATATTGGGCAGTGATAACTTATTGCTTTTGTATTTTTATTATCATTGTCGAAACCTGCAGCCAATCAGATGATGACAGGCATCCTTACCAACCGTGAAGATATTATCTAGATAAAAGTGACGCTCTTTGTATTGATGTTCACATTCATGACGCATGTGCGTATTCGCTTTTTTAGCATTTCGTGTATGTGTACGTTTTAAACAGAGCCAAGTCTATCTGCTTTAATTTTGTGATAGAGTATGTAATATATATCGTGTCACTATGTTATTTGCGTAGTATATACCTCATATGAAACGCCGTACGAGGTGGAAAGCTGCACAGGAACGTAAGGTTTCTTCAATTCATTAATACACACTCTTGATTAACATGTTTGTGCAATTTTGAGACACATTTTACTTAGAATAAGGAAACTAAGTTCACATTAAACTATAAATTGCTAACAGATTCTTCCGTGAAGCTTTTAATGTCATAATTATTTTACTCAGTAATGTATGCGTCACTCGATTCTAAAAATATATTCACGATAGTTTGTTGTTGCGCTTCCGAATAGAAAACTTGATACTTATGCAACAGAATATATCCCAGTGTATGCTTGAAGGCACTAAATTCACATCCCAGCACTCCAGAGCTGCAATCCAGATATCTGCTGGCTTCACGTAACCTATTCATGTCTGTACTTCTGTTGGCCACGCCTGCCTGTTGCAGATGTTAATCATTCTCTTTGCGCACTGAAGAGCAAACACTAATCACTAATTGGTGTGAAGGGGACGTGAAAACAATGGTGTCTTAATTATGATGAAGGGGAACTACTGGTTTTATGAAATGGGATAATTTGAAATGTTCTTACAATAAACCAAAACCTGTGTTACAAATAAAATACATCTTTTCTTTCAGTATGTTTTAGTTCGTTGGTGAATCCTGCTACTACTGCTAGGTATTACCACTTCAATAAAATAGTATACTTGATCGTGTGTCATTTTTTGTATGGTTAACATGTCTTACATGTGGCCATATTTCGTTGTATGTCTGTTGATAACCTTACCCTCAGTGATTACTGCACATAAATTTCTCGTAAAGAAATGCCACACGAAATCGATAATTATAAAAGATGTATTGCATTTTTTCTATTGGATTAGTACTATGAATCGTAACAAACGGTCTTCTATGCTTCCTAAACCCCAAATAAAAGAAACGGAGTATATTACGGCTTTGGGGGACTGTTATACATGATGTACTTCGCGGCTACGACAGCCGCATATCATATGTCACAATGCATGAGCGGAACCCTATCGTGAACAGCTGAATGGTGTTGTTTGGATTTTGAGCTTCTGTCATTATTTTGAATGAGTGGAAGAATTTGAATGATTAGCATCTGTGTAATGCTTATGAAAGTAGCAGCATTGTAGTGATATGTTGATGTCTATTTGTAGAGATAATAACTACAATAAATGTCACCTGCACTTCATTGTTATGTCACGGTGCTTGAAGTAAACTCCACAGCTGCTCCATCACACAATCTTCACCCCTCCTTCAGACCTATCGGATGATGATGTGTTCTGTGAAATAAAATATGGCAACAAGATGGCAGTGCCGATGTGAATTTAGATTTTATTTTCCCGTTCTAGACGCCCATCTGCTTGAAGAGGTAAGAGAGAATTTTTAAATAATTCATGAGCTATTAGCTCATCAGTTATTTCAAAAGATTATTTCAATTAATTATTCAATGAATTATTTCAATATATTATTTCAATATTAGTTCAAATAATTATTTCAATATGAATTCAATCAATTATATCAAACGGACGATTTATATATTATAAGCAGTTAACATTAGATGTTGCTGTTTCCATATAGGGCTACAGTAGGCGCCTTAAAATGAGCACGATTGCTGAAGAAGACAACATTAATGGGGACAAGAAAGAAAAGTCTAAGCAGATGGGCATGATGACGAAGTCAGATCCTGCTACCGACGCCGCCAGGTCACTCCTGTCTGCAGCCATTGACATGTCTGTACAGAGTCGCGCCATGGATTGGAATCTTAAAAAGAAAGCAGTGACACCATCCAAAGAATTTTATAATGGTGTTGTCTTGTCGAATTATCCATCAGTTACTGAAGACAATAGTTTGGAATCTGCTCTTGTTATAGCTAAAAACACGATCCCCAACTCAAGCTCCGTCCATCTACCAATACTAGGGAGCACGCCTTCTCCTACTTCATCAGTCAGGAATAAGCACTTGATTGACAACATGTTCAGCAAAGATGTTTTACTTCCGAGACTATCAAATGGAAAATAACATTTCTTACTTAAGCAATGACAGGGCTCAAATTGCTGCACCAACCTGTTATTATTCACTGCTGGAACAGGACGTAGCAGAATCAGTAGCCTAATGTGCAGATGTTAGATCAATTATACTTTGTATAGAGCTTCTTAGAATGTCACATCTGTTAGAAGGAGAGATGGATCGTTACGTTATTTAGCTCCGTTGTAACAGCTGCAGCGGTTACTTGTCGTCGAGTTGCGTCAGAAAATAATCGTGTTCGGTGGAATTGAAAATGCTGAAAAGGCAGCGTTATAAGGCGTATACTGAATTCTGCAGGTCAGACACTGGGACTGTAGGTTGGAGTTGCACCCAAAGGTGGATAGGTGGACGGATGAATGGATGGACGGATGGATGGATGGATTGATGGATGGACCGTTGGGTAGAAGGACGGATAGATGGATTGGTGGGTGGATGTGTTTCTAACTGTGCTTATGTTGTCCTGTGTAAGTAGGTATCTTGTGGTGGGCCTGTCCCTCATCCAGTTACTGCTACTGAATGTCTACACGTCAGGTTCAGAAACGTCATGAAAATATTGCCCCTGGGCCATCGGATTGTAATGCTGTAGAGACAGGGAGATCATACAGCTCGTATGGCTCGTTTGCCCATATTATTCAAAATGTCAAGGATAAACACTTATCAGGAGACATTAGCTATTGTCATTGTTAGAATAAATGCAACAACTCGTACACCCTTTTATACAAAGAATTATAACCCTGTATCTTGCACTTTAAATGCCCACAAGCCCACAATTATCGATTTTATCGTAGTGTTCGTAGTATTCACTAAATTTATAGAGTATTGTTATTACATACCTAATGCATTTGTTTACATACCCCACCTTTATCGACATACTGTGTTACCACTTAACAAAACCTCCAAGCCGTAAGCAATTCGAACTTTGCAATGCTTTCAGACAGTTTGCCCATGCCCAAATATTAGGTGCCTATATTGGTTTTATAACGTTGGTCGAAAGTGACTTCACGTCTTCCGCCATATCATTATTTCGCTTTCTAAGTGTGACAGTCCTGACAACTGAGCCTTATACTTCTGTGATTGTTCAGAACACGAAAGAAATTTCTCCGCCTTTGACTGGCGACTATTGTGTAATTCTCGTCGGTTAACTCTTCCAAAAATGTCCCTTGGAATAAAACGTCATTAACCAGAGACGCTGAAAAGTTAGGTAAGACTTGCGGTCAGAATGTTAGTGTTCTAAATCTAGGGTCAATTAAAATTCCCAAACCAAATTTTAAGTCTTTTTATGGTAACGTCCAGATAACTTTGTTCCTCAGAAATAATAAAGTAACTGTCATAAATAAGCAGAAAAAGCGATGCCTGAGAAGTTATGGAGTTGTTCACATTTAGGATCACGATGCAGCCGTGCTGGTGAACATCTGCACCTCAGATTTTCTTGAAGTCTAATTTTAGGATGTTTCCATTTTCACATACACAAACGGGTGGCTTGTCTGGGACCTAAACCAGATATTCGGCTACACTAATATGTTCTCAGTTTGATGTCACAAAAACATTGCAGCCCACTGGAGAAATTATTAACAAGCAGCAGTATCTCAAAGAACAAATTGCACTGAAAATGTAATAGTATTAATAGTTCTCGTAAAGTCATAGAAGAACGCAATGAAGTACGTCTGAAAAATAGCGATATATGTAGGTGTGTACCAATCCTTATTGAAACCAAGGCAAGTGCAGTCTGTGTCACTCACTGAAATGTGAATTCCCAAGCTCATACTTGGGTGAACAGTTGTGCATTGCTGCTGAGAAGCCTGTTTTTCTAAAGTAAGTTAATATGGAGGGAAGTTTTTTGTCTGCTGTTTTTAAGTAAAGAGAGTGTGATTTATCGGAACAGCAAGAGAAGAGTAGGAAACCCCAGGAACAAATGGGAAGATGGAGTGAGAGAGGATGCCGTTGCGTTACTTAGCGCACGGGCTTGGAAAACTAACGTCAAATGTACAGAGTCCTGGAGGCAACGCCTTGAGGAGCCTAAGGCTCAATTTGGGTTGTAACGCCATTACCACAGCAGCAGAATTATCGGAAAAATACTGGCTTTGTAATCCGACATAGACGGGTATTAGTGGAGTCATTAACCAATATGTGAAAACGGACATTATTTGTGTACACATGAAAATTTACATGTACAGACATTTTCTTTTCTGCTCCTCTTATCATTCTTAATGAGAGCATTAGTGTCATTCTGTTGTTATTTCGATTCAGAAGAAAGACTCTTCATCACGTTACAGTTAGGCTACTTTACGACAATTTCCATGGTCCCCGTGTAATTGGGTGCCACAGCATGTCTAAGTCAAAAGATTATTGACCACAGACCAGTCTGATCACAATGCGTGGGTTCTTTCTTTACCCTCGCCCCGAAAATGTGACGCTACTATCTTGCCGCTCCTACTTCAAAGCCTACGAATAACATACTTTTTCTAGTTCTTGAAAGTGTGACAATAAAATTGTATGACGTGACTAATTCAGAGACAAGAATTAAAGTACTTGGTTCTACCAGATCGCGACTGGTAATTCATAAGCTGGTTTATTGGCCTTTGAATACACATGTGAATTTCGTTGCTCGAAAATTGTGTTTTATATGTATTACAGTGAGTTGGTCTTTGAGCTCTTATTTTTTTTAAATTGTTTCTTAATTTCCCGCTACCTGTATTTTTCCGCCAGTTTCTGTTGGCAGCAGTGTACAAATACAGTATGGCGGACTTAATCAGCGGATGTACAAAGCACTTATTGGTCCAGCATACGGGTGTTTACAATAGGTTACCCCATACCAGCCAGCAGCACAGCCATTTAGGAGGCCGTGAAACATGTAGGCGGGAAAGCTGCGATTAGTGTGATGTGTTTGTGAAGGGGTCTACATTACATTGTTATGTTCTCGTGTGTAATTTAAAAGTTTATGACAGACATTATGGACAACTTTTTAAAAATAGAGAAAATAGGTGAAGGGACATACGGCGTTGTTTATAAAGCCAAGGATAAAGTGAGTGGGAATCTTGTAGCCCTAAAGAAGATTCGACTGGAAACGTAAGTTGTATAATTTTGAACATTTAAGCTGATATTATGTTGTTTCTAGAGGGTGGCTAGTGTGTGTGTTGAATGAAAATGCGTTTGTGTCTTTATGCTTGATGTCAGACCATTATACTAAAGCTCATTAGAGGCGTACATAACCAAAGAAACCGGAAGAGAGCCACCGTAGTACAACCCCTTTCATAGTTTAACATGAACGAAGCTGCTTGGCGAGGTTTTCTTTGGGTCATGTTTCGTATATTCATATATAGGACATATCAGTCAGCACCTAATATTAAATGCTAGTAAATGCAGGTATATATATGTGTATATATATATCTAGTTCCGATTAATATTAGGCTATTATTTCTCTGATGTTATTTGTGTAGATCAAAATGTATGCAGGTTTCGTAAAGATGGACGTGTTTCAAACTTGGGCATGCAATTTGATGCTGTGTGTCATTCAGAATGTTTTTATGAAATTACATTAGAAGATGATTGTTTGAAGTCCGCAGATCTCATAGATCTGTTTACACTAACTTGCAAGGGGCTATTGATTTCTTGTGAATATTTACAGGTGTTTTCTTAGAGTTAAAACTTGTTGAGTAACTTACATAATAGAAAGCGCAGTCTTATGAAAAATATCCTGATTTGAGTTAGGCATGCTTGTAACATTTAGTTTATAAATGACAACACAGGTCTGAAATCATTAACTTCATGGACTTTGTTACAATAAATGCAGCCCACAAAGTAAATGATACCAAGTGTAATATACCATTATCAGAATCCTGTAAGATGTATGTAATTTAATCTTAATATTTGTGCGGTGCATATCACTATGTTTATTCGATTAAATGTATGAAAAACAGTACCAAATACACAGCTGTGTATTGGTGTTGTATGTAATTTACTATGATGGTATAAAAAGATTTTGTCAGATTAACATAAACTTCAGTATTCTTTTTTCTTTTATTATACCAACAAATGCACCACATCAGCTACATATAAATAGTCAAGACACTTCTCCAACCAGTGCACAGTTGATTTCTGTACACTACACAGCTCCAGCAGAGTGACATGGCTCTCTTGGATTGAGAACCTCACCACATGCTTGAATATGTAAGGCCACAGCTAGAAGTCCCTAATCACCAGCTACTACAGTTATAATTTTATTATGCACAAATTTTATCTACTGGATAAGAAATGTTTGAACTATATGAGTTCAGAACGCACACATATATCTACTACTACAGGTTATGAACCATTATAAATACCTTCCACAGGTGGTTTTAACATTGCCACACTGTACTCCCTGATGATGGTGTAATTTTACCGAAACATGTCGGAGTAGTGTCTTGACTAATGGTATGTATTTGATGTGGTGCATTTGTTGGTGCAATGAAAGAAAATTTGATCTGAAATGTGCAGAATGAACAACTTTAAAAAATTCAGTATTCTTGTCTGCAGGTTTTCATTCATGTATCTGACGTGTAATATCAGCTTTCAGGGTTCAGCTGCATTATATGTCAGAAGCTGTTCAGTTTTTTCAGTGCATATTACAGTTGCTATCTTAATTGTGAAATTGAGCAGAAAGAGGAAGTGAACCAAGTATACTTATACACACGTTCAGTCAGCACAGCTATATGCCCGTTGATTTCCAATACTCCTGCTACATGTTTCTGTTGTAGTTCAGGTAGTCCATTAAGTTATGTTTACATCATTGCATTTTTGCAATGCCAAATATGTAACGACAGGATCCCACATTATTACGCAGTAGTGATATAAACTCACGAATTCTTAAAATGTACATGCAGTGTAAAGTATTACTCTAAATTGTGTATCATGAGTCACTAAATAGTGAATTTTGTTTGTTGGCAAATCAAGTCAATTCTTGTGTTTTACTTCTGTTGATTTTAAGTACCCTGTTTAATATTTTATGAGGCCTTCTTATTAAATGTTTTGGCGTGTAATACAGGTATTCAGTGTAAGTTAATGTTTTCCTCTTTTTCCTTTTTTGCACCATATTATTTCCAGGTGTATTAAATTTGTAATTCCCTGACATTAAAGTACCTTCGTATATGTGATTGGATACAAACAGTAATATCAGACATGACCACCAGTATTTGAAGTGAAAAACTGCAGAGGTTTTAATACGATTAATTAAATACAATTTGGAGTATTATTTTGTGTATACATATATATTAAGACTTTATGGTTTTATATCCTTTCTGTGTAATAATGCAGGATACCATCATTACAGAACTGGCAGTGTAAAAATGTTCTCATTTACATATAATGTAATGAATTGCCTGAAGATGGTTGTTTACAACCAAAACATGTAGCAGGAATACCGTAAGCATATAGGTAAGGTGTATTGTGCTGGCTGAATGCGTGTTTCAGGATATTTGGTTATAGACTTACTGGATGCCTTATAAAGTTCGCAAGTGGAACGATGTAGAGGTGTCACAATGCAAGTAAGTGTTGGGGTATGGAGCACATTCTTTCTAGTGGGAGGGATCAGCCTGTGTGCATTTTCACAGCCGAGTTGAGGTGTTCAGTTGTTTCAGTGGCTTCCTTGATGTTGTAGGGATGTAAGTGCAGGTGTTTGCTTGAGCTTCAGTTTTATTTGATTGTGTGATTTAACTCTTTTAGTTTGATATCTTACTGCAGTACATATTACCACTTTTTTTTTACTGTGTCACAAATTAAAACCAACAAAATACACTTTATTTAGGGAGAAACCCATAATTTTCTATAATTAGTCTCCTACATGTTTCAGGCCTCTTTGGCCATTATAAAGGAGCTTCAAGTAATTCCAAAGGGAAGTGTATAAACATGCAATACTGCACATATCAACAAGCCATGTATGCATATAGAAATATAAAAATATAAAAAGTGACAAATATGAATAAGTTAATATAACAAATAGTTGATTAAAATGTCTATGTCTAATCTAGTCATACTTTGCCACACATTATGAAAATGTGTATATGCGCATCCTATCATTATTTTTAATTGTTAGATGTCTGGACACAATACTTTAAATTTATGGTTATGTGCATGTCAATTGTATGTCTATTATGCCCATATACTTCATGTGAAGCTACTAATCATTTTAGGTAACACACCCATTCTATTAAAGAGCTGTTATATTGAAAAGGGGATTGAATTTAATTCTGTAAGATAGAAACATAGATATTTTAATCAACTATTGGCCATTTAGCATTTTCTTATTTGTAGCTTTGTATATGTTTATATATTTGTACATGCAAAAGTGGCTTGTTGATATGTGGAGTACTGTACCTTTATACACTTAGCTTTGTAAGAAGCTCCTTGATAATGACTGAAGTCAAACATGTATTCAGGGTTTTGCACTAATAAAGTGTATTTTGTTGGTCTTCATTTCTGTGACTCTTTAGTTTCAATTTACACATCAGTTTTTTTTTCACCCAAAGTGCGTTGAAATGATATAGGCCTATTTCTATTTATGTAAAAATTCAAGCTATTTGTGGCTCCTTGTGTTGTTTCTTCTTAGGTGTACCTTGTTGGGATTTTTTTGTACAGTCATTAATGAAACAGTTCTCTTTTTCCTGATTTTACTTTATATTTCAACTTAGATGTTAAAGGGTGCAAATATAGAACCTGAATTATGGCCATTATTTAATCATTCCATGTCATATTGAAGTCTCTTATTTACCTGTTCTTGTATGAAGAATACTGGCTTATAGGTTGTAATGCCATGTTTTTGCCACGTTGTTTGATAGAAACTGACACTTCTGGGGAGCCTGCACCCTTAACCTTCTACCATGAAGACAAAGGTAGCAGGTTCCTTCAAAACAACGGTAAATTTCTACCAGACTACGCGTCTTCTCATCCTTGGCAACAGTCTTCTTCATAGTCACTGCCATGAGAACCTCAAATCTCATGTACTAAGGCATGTTCAGAAGCACATTTTTGAAGCATCATGTGACTGATGATACACATTTTAATTTCATTTTTCTTTTCTTAAGTTACACACATGTGTTGATGGATGATGGTTGCTTGGGAAGAATTTACTGTCACGTAGGTTCCTTTCCAAAGACTGAGGGTGTTCAAAAATAGGGTGCTGAGGAGGATATTTGGGCCTAAGAAGGACAAGGCGACAGGGGAGTGGAGAAGACTACATAACGAGGAACTTAATGACCTCTACTCATCACCAAATATTATTTGGGTAATCAAATAGAGAAGAATGAGATGGGCGGGGCATGTAGCATGTATGGGGGAGAAGAGAGATGCATACAGGATTTTGGTGGGGAGACCTGAGGGAAGGCGACCACTTGGGAGACCCAGGCATAGATGGGAGGATAATATTAAAATGGATGTTAAAGAAGTGGGATGGGTGGGCATGAACTGGATTGAGCTGGCTCAGGATAGGGACAGGTGGCGGGCTCTTGTGAATGCGGTTTGAACCTTTGGGTTCCATAAAATGCGGGGAATTTCTTGACTAGCTGAGAAACTGTTAGCTTCTCAAGAAGGCCTCTGCTCCATGTAGTTAGTTAGTTAGCTAGTTAGTTAGTTAGTTAGTTAGTTAGTTAGTTAGTTAGTTAGTTAGTTAGTTAGGTTCCTTTCACCCATCGTTCGTCGTGTCATGCTCAGGTACCCAAGTTATACACCCCTCTCCTTCCCTGTAAGATTCAAAGTGTATGTTATGTGCACACCTCAGTATATTACATAAACAACTGAAGAGAGACAAAGTTTGCGTTGAGAAAGAAAAATTGTGACACATGTCTAGTGAGTATGGTCCAAGAAAATCAAAAGCAACAGCAACTGAATAGGACACATTGCTGGTCAATGCTGTTGATATAATTTGTTGGGCAGAAATATAATATTCAGATTCAAATTTATTAGTTGACTTTAATTTACATCTTTGGATGTAACTGGTAACACCAGGTTTTTGCCAGTACACATCATTTTTAATACTAATGACTAAAATTTATCTGAAATAATTACTGCCTTTTGTCAGGTGTTAATCTCATCTAAGAGAGAGAGAGAGAGAGAGAGAGTGTGTGTGTTTTCTAATTGCAGTTTCTTCTCTCTCATTTATTCTAGACCTCTCACTTTTTTTGTCACTTCATTTTCCCACTTGCATTTTATTTTCTACAAAAATTTGCAGAATTTTTTAATTATATGACCTTACTACAGCTTACTATTTTCTTGTATGCTATTTCTTCATTTATGTGTATCTATTATCTAAAAATTGATATAAACCATACTAACAATTCTTTCATTCAAATTACATTGATCTATATACATTTCTCTTGGGGGGGGGGGGGGGGGGGGGGGGGGGGGGGGGGGGGGGGGGGGGGGGGTGGTTGGNAATTTCTTCATGAATGCATTTCTTATGTGTTAATGTTGTTCCACAATATTTGAACTTTGTCACACTTTCAAACGACATAGTGGCTATTTTATCTTGTGATTCTGTTATGTGGTCTGGGGAAGTAACGTGAATCGATATATTGTGTTCTCTGCCTTTACTTCCTCCATTTGTGTCATATATTTCTTTTCTTTCATTTGTTTCTGTGTTTGATTGAGAAACGTAATACACAGAATGACACAGAAGCTTTTACTAGCTTCTAGTAAGGAAGTAAATGCAGAGAACACCAAGTATGTATTCACGTTTCATCCCCAGACCACATAACAGAATCACAAGATAAAATAGCCACTATGTCGTTTGAAAGTGTGACAAAGTTCAAATATTGTGGAACAACATTAACACATAAGAAATGCATTCATGAAGAAATTCAGAGTAGATTAGACTTGGAAGTGCTTGCAACCATTAAGTTCAGAAGTTTTGTCTTCCTGTCTGTTATCCAAACACATGAATATTAAAATATACAGCACTACAATTTTACCTGTTTTATGTATGGATGTGAAGTTTTATTCCTCATATTAACAGCATTCAAGAGCAGGGTGCTGAAGGAATATCTGAACCTAAGAGGGAGAAAGTAACAGGGGGCTGGAGAAAATACATAATGAGGAGCTTCATGATTTATACACCTTGTCATACATTATTAGAATTATCAATAGATTAAGAAGGATGAAATCGGTGCAGCCTTGTAGCACACATGGGAGAAAACATAATTGAATGTAAAATTTTGGTAGGAAAAACCCGCTGGAAAGAAACCATTTGAGAACATAGTAATGGACCTGTACCTTCCACATGACGCAGGGGATTTCTCGACTATCTGATTATCCACTTTATCTTCTCAAAAAGTTCTGTGTTCCATGGAATTAATGATATCTAGTTAACAGTGTCAAGGAAAATTGTTTTAAATTGTCCCAGAAATTTCAAAGCTGAGTGTTCTACAGACATGTTCCTTTTCTAAGACTAGAATGTACTATTAGTGAAGGTGAAGTGGTCTGCTTAATTAAGCACCATGCCCAAAATTTGTATGAGCAGTCAAGGTATTGTTCCAAACCTCTGACACTGTGGTCATCTTCATGTCCCTATTTGTCTGCAGTGTAAAAGCCCCAGGTACCCATCAGGTAAGAGGTTGGGTAGGTCCCAGACAAGGAATTCCTGCCCATACTGGGAATTGAACCCCATTTGTCAAGCCTGTACCTAGTTATTACACTGAGGTATTCTAACTCAAAGTTGCATTACAAAGCACTGCAGTAAGGCAAACCTTACAGAATAAGTGCGATTTGAGTTTCTCACAGTGGTGGCTATGAAAATGACTGCCTTCTGGGATGTGATGCTACATAGTATGGTCGAAATTCATGGACATTTTGGAGCAACCTGTTGCCTCCATCTTCAGACTCGAATGTGTTTTATATAATAATATCTCAAATCAGTATACAAACCCTCAGTTCCATTTGTAACGTAATCATAAATTGGGAATTAAGGACAGTGGGAAGAAGCACAGGTGAATATTTGGATAACTCAGAATCCAAATTGTTGCAACAGTTTATGGATTGGTGGCACTGAAGGCACTGAATTATTGAAGATGTAAAACTGAAGACTTATCCGTTCACTTTGAAAACGTATGCATTGTATTAGAGTCGAGATTATGCGCGTTTTCAGTGAAAGTTCAAGTAACATTGAGGAAAGCGAAGGCAGAAGTTGCTTCTCCTGAGCACCTGGTGAATTCTCAAATGAAAACTGTTTTAAACTGTATTGAAACAACTGAAAGTATGTTTACGTTGTTTTTGAATATCCAGAACAGCTGTTCTCGAGGTTATTGAACTCGTACGGTGATATGAAACACTATCACCAAATCGTATTGCTGAAATTTATTTCTGTATTGGAGTATGACTCTTGTAATAATTATATTCACAACTGGAGCAGCCAACTTTTCTACAAATTTATGCAGATAACGCCATCGTTCGTTATACATTGGACGGCTAATTTATCGGAAGTTGATTAATCTGTGGTCACAGCCTCCTAGATGTGACCACAGTATTGGTACGGCGTGTGGGGGAGGGAGGGACGCGGAAGGCTATGGGTTTGTTATTGGTGGAAGAACGGGCGAGTGCAACGGGATGGTTGATACGCAGATTTCAACCGTTATGCACACAGCTCTGCAGATACAAAGAATTGTCCACATTTTGTGAATGTGCAGGCGTTTTAGCATCGTTTTCACATACAGGTAGAGGGATTTATTAGCGCGACGAAATTCTTCCGTACCAGCTGTCATCTTGACAACATGGCTGGAGTAGGTTTTGTAACAACAACGACGTTTGGAAAACTATGCCACATATGTAGTGCTCATTTAGGAAGTGGGGTCAGATGGAAGTTGTTTCGTTAGGCATTCCAGGAAGTGATGTTTGGTAAGAACCAAGCCTCGTCTATGTATGAGAATGTGTTGTGGGTATTCAGTTGAATTAAGTGAGCCTGAAGTAAGTGTAACAGGAAAGCTTAACAAACGGATACGACTCTCTTTGGGGTGCCTAGGCTGGGTAAGTATAGAATTTCTGAACGTTGTGAGAATGTGGTTTGTGAAATGAATGTCAGATTTTCTGTTACAAATCTGTTGGCATGTTACAAGTATCATCAGATCACTAGGTTAAATTACATGGCACATTGGATGCAGGAAGTGGGGACATACTCGACCGAAGAGAAACTATCATTTGAAAATAAGAAACACTAGCAGAGGATGTGTAAATACACATTACAGATATGTGTAGGCCTAACTATATGGGCATGTTGAGCATGCTTTACGAAGGGAGAACAACTACATACACAATGCTCATGCTAAGATGTACGAAGAGGTCACTTTGTAATATTCTCTCCCTGCACCGTAATGAAGGGGGAGGATATTAAAATACATTGGAGTAGTAGTTCTGTTTCTGTGTGTTAGGAGAATGTGGACCATGGTAGGTAGAGACAAGGAAAGGGTCTGGTTTTCAGGATGAATGGATTTGATATTCCTGTGAATGTGAAATTATAAGCCATATGTAAATATTACCTTTATTTTCTTGACTTATTACTGTTGCTAATGGCAACAGTATATAGGCAAGACCTTGCATTAATTTCACTTAGTGACCATGATAAACCTTGAAAAATATGTGTTTGTTGTGGCAGTTGATATATACAATTCAAGCAACAGTGCTAAGTTGCTCATGAATGGCTGATTTATAAATTGCATGTACATTATGCTTAACATATACCTCATCAAACTTGTAATATCAAATGTAGGAAGGTTCAGGGATGAGTTTAGAGGCAGGCATATCTAGATAATATTTTGGATGGGCTGCTGACAGGTAAGGGCATGAGTGCTTTATGCCCTTGGGTAATTGTGCTGTAAAATGTGTTGGCTTGAAGATACAGTTACTTGTATGTACACTGATTTCCTGTTACGCAATATAGTTTTAACTTGAGGCATTAGCTTCATTGTCCATTGTTTACAGAGACTTAACGTGGGACAGAATTTATAAGTTCGTATTTTAGAGTCTAGTCAGATTATTCCTGTAAGTGTGATGTATTTTGTGCAGTTATTTTTGTCTTTATTGGATTGGTTTTGATTAGCTTAGTTCAGCATTTGTGTCACATACCTTGGTAACTGACGCTAAATGTTGTATGCATCATGCAATGAGACAAACCTGGAACAAAAATTGTTGCAATTTTAATTCTACACTGTAAAACACATTGGATATCATAAACTTAAATATTTCCTATCATGTTATGTGATTAAGTGTAGTACAAAGCAATTTCCAAAAGTTCAAACACTGACCACTCCTTTCTGTTACTGGGTGCAGTAGCACTACAGACTTGCATGATATTTGCAGTTAATAACCCTCTGCATTTGCCTATCAGTGTGTGTTTATTTTTGTGCATGCTAGGTGTGATCTGTGAATTTCTAATGAAGGAGCAATGCATGTGCATTAAGTTTTGCTTCATACTCGGGGACACTGCATTGGAAACATGAAATGTTCAGAACAACTCTCAGTAACAGCAGGAGGGCAGATTGAGTGCTGGGTCATAACTCAGTGCCCTGAGGATGGAGAAGAAGCCAGTCTCTGAAACGTTGGTGTATTTCAGTTACCTGATGTGGCTGTCAACCCAAGAGGATTTTATTGAATTTTGTCACTGCAAAAACTTCAAGACTAATAATATGTTTCTAGGCTGTATTCAGCAATACACAACCACGAGGGCACAAACAGTATTTTGCAGATAAAACTTTTTATTAATGCCTCAACATATTTCCAGTTGAAAGATCTTCATCTGGAGACTTTGCTGTCCAACACAAGACACAGCAGTTAGTGTTACACTGTAGTCGTTGTATCTGTCGTAATATGTGATGGTGTGCTGTACACATGCAGTATTGCGCTGATGACCTTATGGTACTGAAATTAAATCTGTGTACGTTAAAGTATTAACCTTGGCACATTTTTTTAGGTTCTCATTGCAACGAATGGTTAGTTACCCACAGTTGAATCTAACCCCATGGACCAGGGTCCTTGAGATCGTAAGAAGTTGTCAAGTTGTCAAGAAGGTCCCTGCATTTTACAGAACCTGAACAGTCATTACCATGCTCACGTGACCCCACAACTGGTTCATGTCCCAGAGACAGATTAACCTTTTAAAGCCTAGGGGTAATGTTACGTACCACGAGGTTTAAAATTAAAAAATTCTACATGGTGCCCACATTGCATTTATGTGTTTTGTACGGATCTCAGAACAAACAGCAACTTTTGCCTTATAAAACATTAAGAGACTGGTTTTTTATAACCGAAGTGGAGAGGGTTTACAGCGCGGTACGCACTGAGTCCTTATGTAAAGCAGACACGCTTCGTCTCTAAAGGGTTAATCCACTCCACACCCTTCCCCCTTCTTATTCAAGATCCGTCTACTTCTAAGTCTTCCAAGTGTCACCTTTAGATTTTCCATTCAAAGCTTTATGCATTTCTTTTCCCTGTCCTGTAGCGACATTTCTCACCAATCCGTCATCCTTGATCTGATTACATTAAAAATTTTTGTGACCATTACACTTCACAAAGTTCCTCAACGTGCTGTTTTCTCAAGTCTCCTGTTGCTTTTGTCATAGGCCCAAATATCTACTTCAGCATTCTGCGTTTGGATTCCTGCAGCATGTGTGGTTCCATTAATGTGAGAGGCCACAGTTCTCATGCAGATGAAAGAACAAAATTACAGTGTTGAATATTTTAATATTTGTATTTTTAGGTAACAGATTGGAAGACAAAATCTGAAGTGACAAGTAGCAAACATTCACCAAATTTAATGTGCTTGTAATTTTTTTATGAATGTGATTTTGATTTATTAGTATCATTCCCAAGTGTTTGAACTTTACAACAATTTTGAAGGATTTATTATCTGTTATTATATTGTGATTTTGTCCAACATATTTTGTCGATACATAAACATGTGACTCAGCTACCTTGTCAGCTGTGCAGACAGTGTGCTCTGGAAAATGGTTGAAGAAATGAACAGTTTTATGAAAGCAGCTATTCATAACCATTGTCCAATGGAAATTCTGTGTTCTCACCTGCAGGCTAATGACAACACATGTGTTGGGTTGTTGACTTCTGTGTTAGCAAATGGCTTGGAAATTTTTACAATGTGTACTGTATTTGTCCTTTCATAATGATCTTCTGCCAAAAATGTAATTCTTTATAGTGTTTATTTTACTCTCAGCTCCATACTAGATCCGCTAAGATGGTTCATACACATATTCTTAGTGCAAATATGATTTTATTCCTTACTGTCAGTTCCATTATTCTGAAACTGTAACAATCCTTATGAAATAGAGCAATGAAGCCACAAAACAGTTTTTTTTTCTTTCAGGGTTTAAACATTGAAGGAACTGAGGTCCCCCCCATTAAAATACATGTTGTAGAAGCTGGGTATGCAGCTTTGTTCAGGTAAAATACAAAAATTTGGAACTGATCCTGTTAAGTCATTGGATGAAACTACTCTCCTATCAAAGGGTCATCCAATGGACCCAGCAGAGGGTATTTAATGATTTTTGTATTTTGCCTGATAACTAAAGCTGAGCGAGCTTCTATAGTGCGTTTTTACATAAGTGACACAGTGGCAGAAGCAAAATATGTGTAACCTTAACACACCATCATCACAAACCCTTACGCTTGCCTCATGCACAGAGTATTGTATTTTGTTCCTACGAATTTTGTAATGGAATGAGTGATTTTGACTTAGCCCGCAGACTACATTATGCAGTTTCAAAATTGGTATGGCTCTTTTATTATTGCTGTACTGAACATACAAGCAGGTGTTGCAGTTGAGGGGTGTGCGCAAGGTTTGATGTTTAGATGTCAGCCTAGAGACAGCTCATTCTGCCATTGATGTTTGTCATTTTTAAAACACACTTCAGATATATGCCAAGATAGTACTGGTATAGTACAGTGCGTGGTTTTTGGCTGGTGGAATTGTCAAATGGTGGGCTAGGAGTGATTCACTAATGCAGCGATAGCATCTTGTTTGGTTTAGTACCTCCTCTGCACTCTGTAAGTCCAATTGACTCTGTCACACTGAACTTCAAAGCAAATGAACACTCACCCATCGCCAGTTCACCACACCCAAGGCCTTTCCGCCAGCTCTGCTAACTCCTTCACGGGCCAAAAACGAAATAATGTACTATACCTAAAATTAAGCCATGGCTACTTCCTTCCACATCCTTTCCAATCGTTATTTCCTAATCCTTCCGTTTGATGCCGTGCAATGTGACATCTCCTGACATTGTCATTAACCCTTTAAAGACGAAGCGTGTCTCTTTTATATAAGGACTCGGTGCGTACCGCGCTGTAAACACTCTTCACTTCAGTTATAATAACCAGTCTCTTAATGTTTTATAAGGCAAAAGTTGCTGTTTGTTCTGAGATCCGTACAAAACACATAAACGCAATGTGGGCACCACGTAGAATTTTTTAATGTTAAACCTGGTGGTGTGTAAAGTTACCGCTAGGCTTTAAAAGGTTAAAGAAGCAATACATACATTGCCTGAAATCATGTTTGTCTGTAATTGTAGTTTCATAATAGATTCCATTACTCTTGTATACAGTTGTATTGTGGATTATCTACATATCCTCAGTTATTCAGTTATTCCACTAGAAGCTGCCATTATGTAATTAATAGAATAGAATGTCAGTAGTTTATTTACCTTGGACATAGTTCTGTTACAGGAGGGTTGGTTTGAAAAGCTGATGTCACCTTGCCTGTTTAGTATGAGGGGATCAAAACATTTAAAGACCACATTTTTTCTTTGCGCTGCACGTGTTTACTGGCTATTTTGTTCTGTCTCTCTTAACACCTGATCAGTGAGTCAGGCATATTCTATGTTGGACCCAGCTGAAGGAACCCCATTTTGAATTCTGCAAGTGCAGTACATGTGATTTTTCATTGATTGTTATGACATCATAATATCTCTTCCCTTTGAGTACAGACTTGCTGGAAATAGGAAAGGTCACAGAAGGCTATTCCAGGATTATGGAGGGTGGGAACAATAGTCACTTGATTTCATGTCAGAATTGCTGTACAAATAGAACTTGATGTGCAGGAACATTTTTATCTTGGAGAAACAAATCACCTGAGAGTTTCTCAGCCCTGTTGCACACACAAGCAGCATATTGGCCTTCACCTACTGAAGCACTGTAGTGAACACATTGTGATCATGTGCGACCCCGAGCAAGCGTATTTTAAAGTTTACTTTGCATCAGCTGTGATGTCTCTGTTAAACATTTTTTAAACACAGGTATTGTTGAAAATAAAAGAAACAAGTTAAAAATAACAGTAATGTTAGGAACACTTCCAAAAACATTTTTTGTGGTGTTTGGTTTGTTTAACAATATAATAAGTGCATAAAGTATGGAGCAGCAAATGATGGAAGGATTATGAACATTGGGTTGTGATCAGATGTCAGGGTCAGTTGAGTAGCAGTCCTACTTTGTAGTCGTGGATTTTCCATGTTCACATCTGACCAAGACACCTGCTGTCACTCCACGAAGATAGCTGGATAGTACCACATATTTGGCTATGACCTCTTCCTTCTGTGCCTGTTCTGATTCATTATTCATTAATCTGTAAAAGACCAGGTTTACATTTAAATTTTAGCACAGGGTTTATAAAACCATGAGTATTTTTTAACATAAAAAGATAGAATTATGAAATAAATGGCCTTTTGTGGAAAATAAAACAGATTATGCAGCATGTGATTAAAATGCTGTAAATATTCTTGTTGCCTGAATATATAAAATGAATGAATTCCTAGGGGTGTTTTTGGATGCAGGTCATTTAAACGTTAGTCATACTAACATTCAGAACTAATATAATTTGAGCTATGAAATGTGTTACTAAATAGAAGAAGAATAAGTAAATTGGGAAGTGTGAGTATTGGGTAGATGCAGATGTGGTCTGTTTGAACAAGCCTACTAGATATATGTCTGTAATATCGTGGTCTGTGTGCCACATTCAGGCCTGTGACCACCCAAGTATGAAGCAGGAATAGTTAACTGCTGCAGTACAACGTTTGGTCATCTATAATGCCCATAATAGACCAAATTCTGGCAGTGGTGATGAATATGATAAGTAGAAGCCTACAAGTTTGGTTTTCTCAGACAGATTGGAGTGTGGGGAGTTTGCACTCCCCCTGTACAAGTAATTTATCCTCTGCCTTGCAGGTGGCTTCTCTTGCCCAGAGACAATGATGTAAAAGAATTTTCTTCATTCATTGAAGCACTATTGATGTGTGTGCAGTGATACATAATTAAAATGTTGTTGCTTACTTGAGAGCTGACGTGTGACATGAATTCATGCTTTTATTAACTGGTGCTGCATGTTACTTTACAATTAACTTCTGGACTGCATGTGCTGCTAGACTAACCTGCTATGAGCGGAGCTGACTCGTGCGGTTGCCACGTCGTGTCTGAGATGCGTAGCACCACATGATTCAGCTTAGTTCGTGGCAGCATTAACATCTGCTACAGCAACTAACACAGGTTTGTACATTAAATGCTTATTAATGCATGTGACCTGAGGTTTCTCTGTAGTCATTAATGTTTTACAACCACAGGGAGACTGAGGGCGTCCCGTCAACAGCCATAAGAGAGATCTCATTGCTGAAGGAACTTGACCACCCCAATGTTGTTAGATTGCTTGATGTTGTTCAAGCAGGCAAGAAGCTATACCTGGTATTTGAGTTTCTCATGCAAGACTTAAAGAAGTATTTGGATTCACTGCGGGAAATGCTGCCACAGTCTCTTGTCAAGGTGAGACACTTTAATGTGTTCTTTGTCAGTATTAGCAGTGACATTGCCTGCAGAAATTTTAAATTCAACTTCCAACCATGATCTCCTGTAATTCTTTGACCACTTCACTGAATAAATTACGTGTGTGTTTGAGCTGTATACTACAAAAGTTGGATTCCTGGTGATGGTGCTAGAAGTGTTTCTCTCTATTGTATCTGAAACAGCCCTAGGTCCCAGGTTTAAGGATGTACTCCAGGTTTAAGGATGAATGGGGAGAAGCTGTTCCACACTTCAGTTTTCTGAAATGTACTTGGCTTAAATGGCACACAGCCATACATGGACATATGGAAGAAACGAGACTGAACAATAAACCAATAGAAATGTTGGAGAGGGATGAATATAGTATGGAGATTCACTTATTATGCTCTGGTATGCACTAAAGGCCTAACACAAAATCAAACAGTCTGGTCTCCAGAGTGGTCTCATCTTCTCTTAAAGTTTTTCAACTAAACTTGTCTCAATTTATGAAGCTCCTGTTTGTGCAGTTTCCTTCGTCCTTTGTTGCTCCCTGTCTGTTAAGCCCACAAAATCTCCCTCACAAACATATATGATCTGTACAAATTTATTAATAAAACCAACTACTGCACAGTTACATTTGTATAATCTCTGACATGTTTTGGCCATAACTATTCGGCCGAAACATGTCAGAGATTATACAAATGTAACTGTGCAGTAGTTGGTTTTATTAATAAATTTGTATAATAATCAACTGCACGGAATATGTACTACATTAAATATATGATCTGTGTGCCCTCTTTAGGTGAGAGGCCAAATCTCACTCGTATACAGAACGGGAGGTGATTATTAACAGTTAAAGAACTACATGGATATATGATTTTTGTTTTTCCATCAACATTACGTTGAGTGCACAGTGAAGAGGGACAACACTCTACAATAAAAATGGAGTTTAAGGGAAAGAGACGTGTAATATAACACCTCTCCTACTTTAATGCTAACTTTATCTTCATGCTTGGTGACTCACCCATGCTGCGTAATAATTACACTCTTGTGCCAGTGCCGCCATGCAGGGTTGCGTTACCTTTTAATGCTTTGTTTAATATGGTACCAGTTGTGAGTAACCAGAGCAGTTGAATGTGTGTTAAACCCATTAATCAACCAATCAGTAACACAAGTAAGACCAGTAATGATAATTTAATTGTGTGTAGAATTTGGAAGTCAGGATAGATCATGTCTGTATAATGGCTGTGCTTTTGGTTGGAAAGTCAAGATTTGATTTCCAGTAGAGTTAGGTTGCTCTCCCTTTCCACATTATTTTGGCTGATAGCCTTCCATCTAGTGACTTGTGACATCTTCCCTGCTTTAGCTGGGACATGAAGCTGGCCACTTGCCTTCGTCTTCATTCCTCGCTATGTGTTCGTGATGTGTTCGAGCCTGAGGATAACTTGTACTTTTCAGTGAATTCTGTAAATTCAAATCGTGAGTTTACAGAGGCACCTGCTGAGGTGTACAGCTGCTCACATTACAGCACACAGCACCCTGATGGCAGGAAAAATTGTTTTATGATCAGTCTTAACAAACGCTGTGAAATTACATTTCAAGGTTGATCTTGCAAACTTAAGGGGTAATATAAAAGGCTTAAATATGTTCTTGTATTGGTGGCATACAACAATACTCTGTGGGTTTTAGCATGTAGCAACCTCTTCAGTCTTCATACAGAATTTCACATGCTTAAACTCCAGTGGTTCATAAAATTAAAGAGATCTTCATAGCCATCATGTTGTTATTTTACATTCTAAAAACAACAAAAAGTTTCATGCTTACCCACATCTCATACCCACATCACTTCAGGGTCCTGAGGTAAGGGGTGGTAGTGTTCTGTCCACCTTTCAAGTTTGTGTGTGCACATTATTACAGGCAACACTCGTGTATTAAGAACTAACTGTGAATTGGCTGCGCTGATTGATTTGGTTTATAGAAAAAACTGTGACATACCAAAAGCAATTTTAATGTGAGCCATGATAAAAAAATTAAAAAGAAGAACATATTTGCAGAACATGGCAAACAATAAAATATACAGCACAGTGTTTACTGCCAGGTGCTCTGGGTGTAATACATCAGTAGCTTCTTCCTGTGGGAGATCAACAGTATTGAGTGTAGTGGTGGTTGAAGTTTCAGGGTATTATTTGGAGATCCTGGCAGTTTCTCTGATATTCTCTTGAATATTCAAATGTCAGCTTGCTTTTAACAGTTGTGCTTTATCTGTAATGTGTTCTGGAGACCACAAGTCTGAATCATGTATTAAAATATGGGAATTTGTGAGTAAATTTTATTAAGCTTTGACTACATTGCTAAGCAGCATCTTAGTCCTCCGAACCATCAGCAGCTTTTGACGTCTCTTAATTGATAACACTGTTAATGGTTTCTGTTACTGCAGCTCCTTCACCAGTCTCTGTCAGTTCTTTCATTTAATTTCATTACCTTGTATGTATTTCTTTCACAGATTTCCTGATTCATTTGTAATCATTTTACCATGTGTGATCAAATGATACTGCATTGTACAAGTCGTAGTACACTGTAAAGAATGAAACAGGGTAAATTGATTCAGGTGGTATCCTTCTGACTTGTATTTTGGAGGTGCCTGGTTTGAATCTTGGATGGGACACTTGACTACCCTGATGACAGTTTTCTGTGATATTACTCAGTCCCCCCCCCAGGTCAGTGCAGGGATTAGTGCCTTGAAGTACAACAACTCTCTTCCAGTTCTTTGAGGTTGACTGAAACATCCTGTTACATCTCAGTGATAAATAGTGACTGCAGTTCATACAGTGTCATTAAATAACCTGCAATGTTGGACCACATAAACAAAATGCTCAACTGATGGACACTTCTTGCTTCTGTGTGGGACCTGCTCATATATAACACTGAAACATCATAAAGCTTGCTTGTGGTGGAGACTGTTCGTTCAATAAAGTTCTGCACTGAGCTAACTGTTCCTTGCTTAATCGGGACATTCACCTCTACTGTTCTGATGGACTGGACTTGACATGGTACTGTGGATGCCCTTATATGGCAGGGGTGGGCAGCTAGATGAGCTTCAGGCATGGCACTGTAGGGAGCAACTTAGGAAAGAACCAGCAAGTGAGGCATATGGCTGCAATTCTGCTCACTGCCTGAGAAAGTGTAGTCAAGTGCTTTCTGTTAAGGAAATACTGCTAGTTGCGGAATCCACTAGATGTGCTAATGATCTGTTCTAGAGTGTTCCTTATAAGAAATTTTTTATTATTACTTCTTACAGGAAACCTGCACATCTGCGTGAGTCATGTGTGTGAGCCACATTGTGGCTGTACCTGTAATATTGTGTTACAGTGTGTCTGACAGGTCACTGTGTATATACCAACAACTGCACTATAATTTTATACACACATGCACATGTGTGCGTGTGTGCCACAAATATCATGATTGTGAACTTCAAAACATGCTCTCAAATAATTGCATGATGGCACTAGGCATTGTTAGATAGTATGTATGACGTCTGTCAATGAAGTAATGAGACTGATTCTTTTCTAGCTGCAATGGAAATACTGCAGCCTCCTAACACAGACCACATTTGACCTTGGTCCTTCCCCCATCCCCACTCACAGTGGCATGGTCTTGCGGTGTGTCAGTGTGGAGTAGGTGCTTGAAGTGGCAGGATGTGTATGTGAACCTTGTTGGGAAAAGGAAGCGCGCAGTGGTATAGTTTGTGTGCGTGTGTGTGTGTCACTGGGTGGCAATGCCACCACAGCATTTTGACAACTTCAGCCGGTCTTTGGAGATGGTTCAATGTCAAGAGCACAAACCTTTGCTGGCACAAAATGCTTTCTGAAGGCAGAACCTATGTTGAAAATGAGGAACGCAGTGGACAACCATCAACAAGACAGACAGATGACAACACAACACAGGTAGGGGAACTTGTTTGATCTGATTGAAGAGGAACTTTTAAAATGATTACTGATGAAACTGAACATGAGTCGGGAAATGGTTTGTGTGATACTGATTTAAGAATTGGGAATGAGAAAAATTTGTGCCAAGGTGGTTCTCAAGAATCTCACAGAGCAGCAACGGGGTACACAAATGAGTGTGCTGAGCAGTTGGAACAAGTGGAAGCCGATCCAGAGTTAATGGACTGAGTTATCACTGGCGATGAGAGTTGGTTTGTTCAAAATGATCCAGAGACGAAATGTCAAAGTTTGGAATGCTGTTCAGAGAACTCACAAATGCCAAAGAAAGCATGCATATCCAAGTCAAAAGTGAAATGCATGCTTGTGTGCTTTTTTTCATTCCATGGTTATTGTTCACAAGGGGTGGGTTTGTACTGGACAGACAGACAATCAATATTACTGCAAATGAATTCTTGAAAGACTGAGAAAGCGCGTCATGGGGATTCATCCAAACATTGCAAAAACCTGGATCCTTCATCACAACAATGCAACAGCGTATGCAGCGCGCTCTGTACAGCAGTTTTTGACATCCAAATCCATTATGGTGCTGCCGCAGCCTCCTTATTCACCCGATCTCGCACCTTGCAACATTTTTTAATTTAAAAAAATGAAATCAGCAGTGAAAGAACACCATTTTGAATCAACAGAAGACATGCACAGGGCTGCAACGCAGGCTTTAAATGACATCCCACAAGCTGCGTTCAAGGAATGCTACAAACAATGGCAGGACCACTGGAAAATATGTGTGCAGGCACAAGAGAAGTGCTTTGAAGGTAACCACATTGTACTTGATGAATAAATGAAATAATTTTTTTGGAACCAGTCTCATTGCTTTATTGTCAGACCTTGTATGGTACACAGCATTGTCAGCACTAAAGATGGACATTTACACTGTATTAAAATAAACCATCCTTCACAACTAAAATTTTTTATTGTCAGTATTTATTATTCATTACAGTATGTTTCCGCTGGCTTGGCCATCTTCAGATAATATAAAAAATACAAAATACTTAGGAGTTTAGTTGCAATATTAAGATCTATAAAAAGAATAAATGAGATCTCATTTTGACATAAAGGGCAATAATTCACAAGGATCATGTTTTGATATCATTTTTGTAGTTGCATATATTCTTCCTGTCCTAAAGGTATGCAAGAATATTGTCTTTAAAGTATAGCTTTTACACTATTTAAGGTTATTTTATGTTGAATAATTTGATAAATGTATATACATAATTTTGCAGAAGATTTTGTAGAGTAGTGTCAAAAAAGTCAAACAACATAACTGCTATAAAGAGGTGAAACAGCCTCCCTAATAAGGAAAAAACAGTGAAAATTAAGCTGTTTATGAAAAGATTGACTTCTTAAAATCAAAGAAATTTTGTGCTTTCAGTAAAAATCCTACCACCACATTCCAAAAATGTATCAGAGATTTTCTAAGTATTAACACATCCATTATAAGTAAAGAACAAAAATGGAAGTTTGTAAACATGAATTCATCCCACCCAACTTAAAGAGGTGTGATTAAAATACACAAACTCAGTTCTCTCATCAGACAGGTTGTAAATTGGCAAAATGCCTGAGGATGCAAACTAGCCAGACTCATTAAAAATGTTCTATTACAAAACCTTTCCAATTAGCCAAGATACCAGCCTAGCTTGATTTGGTATAATAAATATTCACACAAACAGACCTACTACAGAATTAAGGCATGTTATTGACACAGAACTCAAAAGAATGCAATGAAACAATAATAAACCATGTAAAATGCTATTGAAATTATTTTATGTGTGATATTAAATTATATATACAGAATGAAGGCTTGGCTGTGGGTTTGCCTTTTTTGCATTCTTTTCACAAACATGCTTACAATACCGTGAAAATAACAACATCATGCACATTAAAAATAAGCACCAAATTCTCGGTTGTTTTAAATATGTAGCTGCTATTCTCATCATCCATAACAAAGATGTCTCTGGTATAAACAGTATCCTGGAAGATTTTAACAACAGTAATGCAAAATAATTATTCTCCTTAGAACATGACTGCACCAAGAATATTACTTTCCTTGTATCACTTGAATGTCATTGTTTATTAATACATGATCTTTTGTCTTCCAGTTTCCTACCTGAAAATTCAAAGATCAAGGTATACAGAACTGTAAATTTGTCTGTTGTTTTGTATGGGTGTGAAGCTTGGTCTGTCACACTGAGGGAGGAACATAGGCTGAGGGTGTTCGAGAACAGGTTGCTGATGAAGGTATTTGGGCCTAAGAGGGACAAGGTAACAGGGTATTGGAGAAGACTACATAATGAGCTTTATGTTCTGTACTACTCACCAAATATTACTCGGGTGATGAGATCAAAAAGAATGGGATGGGCAAGGCATGTGGCATGTATGGGAGACAGGAGAGGTGCATACTGGGTTTTGGTGGGGAGACCTGATGGAAAGAGACCACTTGGAAGACCTAGGTGTAGGTGGGAGGATAATATTAAAATGGATCTTCAAGAAGTGGGATGGGAGCATGGACTGGATTCCTGTGGCTCAGGATACAGACAGGTGGTGTGTGCTTGTGAATGCAGTAATGAATCTTTGAGTGCCATAAAGTGTGGGAAATTTTTTGACTACATGAGGACCTGTTGGCTTCTCAGTAAGGACTCTGGTCCATGTAGGTAGGTAGGTAGGTAGGTAGGTAGTTAGTTAGTTAGTTAGTTAGTTAGTTAGTTAGTTAGTTAGTTGGTTGGTTGGTTGGTTAGATGGTTGGTTGGTTGGTTGGTTGGTTGGTAGTTCCTTGATATCACTATAACTAGAAATATTGACCCACTGAAGTTCAGCGTATGTAGAAAAACTACCACTGCTGGCACAGTCGTACCTGGCAATATTCATGTCACCCACTGGAACAAAAATATTCCTCTATGACATATTTCTTAAACTGAATAAAACACTGCCCATTAAAGAACAGAAATAGATAGAGGACCTTTAATATTTGAAAATATTCTACGTAATTCATGGTCCCTTACAACAGTGAATCTAATGGCAAGAAAATAAAAAACCTCTGAACAAGGAAGAAATGGTGTAACAAAATATGTAAAATTTATGTACGTCAGGAAAAGATAAAATACATTACTAAATAATTTAGAATTTTCCATCTTAAAAATAGCAGTCAGAAGCAACAGTGCAATAGGAAAACTATCCAGAAATAAGAATCCATTTCATAACAGTAAATACTTGTACTCCCAAATGTTGACTGATCAGCTTGTCCCATATGCAGAAAGAATGGATGTGTGTGTGTACACATATTCACATACATGTGTACTTTTTTTTAAGTTTGGTTTTTGAAGTCCCATCAAGGCTCATGTAAGAGTAATAATAAGTTTTCCCACATACTGAGTTGTTGTAAAATGTTTCCTTGCTTTAGAAGCTGTTTTGCATTTTATACAAAAATTTCCCATTTAATATGTTAAAAAGGTTTTACACCACCACCCCACCCCCTGCACCTTAGCAATTGTGTGCAACCTATTGACTGTTTGTTCCTGTTTCCATGGTTTTTTTTATTCATACTTCATAAACTGAAGTGTGTCACAGAGATGTTGCAGCAAGGTTTGAACCTTGGGCATAGTTTTGTAAATTTTGTTTTAGTAGATAATAATGTGCTGGGGTGTAAAGGGCATGGATTACCTGTGTAATGAGGACCCTGATGTGGAGGGCACAAGTGAGGTAAAGGAGGAAAGTGCATGTGTGCCAACAGCAAATTACTTCAGACTTGTATTTTTAGGTGGTCCGTTATGAGTTGTGTGTTATGAATTCCTCTTAAACACTAAAGAAACTGTGACCGGATTGCCCCGGTAATATACATTTTCGATCTTTTAATTGTGAAATAATTGCTGGGGACAAAAATACAAAAGTGGATCCAAAAAATGAATTGAATTTTTACATTTCTCCTATAAGCAAGTTGTCCCATTTAAGAATTTGTTTTCACTATGTCCATTGAACAACGTCTTATGCAGGAAGCCTTGGAAAGCCTGGGGCCGGCCATGCATGAAATGATGACCATAACACGTAATGCAAATATCTTACTATTCAGGTGCATTATATTAGTGAAGTGCTTTAAAAACATGTGTATAGATTCCTGACCCAATGGTTGATAAGGAGCATGAATTTTTGGCTGTTTAAAACTTTAAAATCTGTGAATGTATGTTTGTAGAGCTACTTACACCAGTTGCTGAAAGGTGTGGCATATTGCCATGTGCACCGTGTGCTGCACAGGGATCTGAAGCCACAGAATCTTCTGATTGATGGACGAGGTTACATCAAACTTGCAGACTTTGGGCTAGCGCGGGCATTTGGTATGCCCGTACGTACATACACTCATGAAGTTGTGACTCTGTGGTACCGAGCACCTGAAATTCTGTTGGGTAGCAAATTCTATTCAACATCTGTTGATGTCTGGAGTCTTGGTTGTGTTTTTGCAGAAATGGTGAGTCTTGTTGCTTTTGGAGGGTTATTTTTATGTTGTGTTTCTTGCATCATTTCCTCAGTGTGTGTGATTAGTTGCAGGCAGCTTCGATAGTCTCTTTGCACGTGAAGTAACAAGGAGAGAACCTATCCAGTTTCATGTCCAAACCTTTGTGGTATGACGCCATAAATGGGTGTTTTCACCATAGGGAGTCATTCTCTTTAGAGAGGTTGAAACTAACTGTGGAACATGTATTTAATTTCATAGTGAATTTAGAACATCTTACCTGAATATCTGGTAGGTTTATCCTTCTAGGTTAGGAAACTTTTAACATAACTGATCAGCCATTGCACGTTTAGCACAGAGAGCAACAGCTGCAAGTTCTGGCTTTTTGTTATTCAGTGTACTTTGTAGATTTCACTGCCTGACACTTTGTTTTTTGTCTGTTCCATCCTGACACTTGGAGGTATTGTCCAGTGTCTGCTGTGGCACATTATGCTTGGAAGGATTGGTACATTTTTAGTGTACCAATACTTCCAAGCAGTGGTACACATTAAATACAAGTTTCTTGCTTTTTTGTGGAAAACTTTGCGCATATGTGCCTCACTTTCCATTTGCATGACCCAGGAGGCATGCTTATCGTGTTTCATATTTGTACATATATATAGCACAAATCTCGCCAGACACTTAAAAATCACCTGAAAGAACCAACACATGCGGATAGTATGCATACTAAGAACAACTGTAGCTTACTGGCACTCGTTTCAGCAGTGACAGCCAGAGAAATCACATGATGGCCATGTTTGTCACCATGTGTGAAGGCTCCACACAACTTTGTTAAAGATTCCTGATGCAGGGATGCACAATTCCTGGCTGCCAGGTTGCCCAGGCAACTACATTTTGTACAGTGGTGCCCAATAATTGTGGGTTTTCGCTCCTGTGGCACCTAGAATTTTTGGGCGGCTCCTTATCTTTCAAAAGTTCGTGCACCCGTATTCTAGTGTAATTAAATAGCAATGGACTTGAGGCCATCCGGTGGTGACTGTTGACTTCAGCAGTGGGGTTACAGGTCTGAGAACTTGCATTACTTGTGAACAAAGTGGAAATGATTGTTGTGAAGAATTTCTCACATGAAGGAATTTTACAGAATTATTTTTATAGGATGGTTGTTAGTCTGTGTGAAGGCACTGCATACAGTTCCCTTTCAATCCAAATGCCATTTGTTACATAAAATTTAAAACTGTTAGGCCAATAGAAACTTTGTTTCTTATGGTATTATGTGCAGTTTGTGGCATATTGAGATACAAAACACACAAAACCGCTGTCCGCTTGATTCACTCTTGGATTTTTGTAAGTTCAGTACTGTTCGGTTTACTAAGTGGAAGCACGAGGGCCATCGAGAAAGTAAAGACAGTTTGTGCATAGCACTCGAGCACGTCAACAATCCGTGCCAATGGATGGTTGCTCAACCTCAGCTGTCCATTGGCCTTTTTCCAAATAAGTTTCGCACTGATTGCATCATTTGAACAGCTTTTGTGAGTATTTAAAATGAATAAGAAAATCAATAATCCCGCCACAGTTTTTTGGGACTGGAAAAGCGTCCTCGTTGAGTTTATGCTGCAAGGAACAACCATCATTGCAGAAGTGTGTTGTGCAACTCAGGCTGTTATGGCACACCATTCAAAACCGACAGTGGGGCCTATTCTCAAGCACCGTGATGCTCCTGTACGACAATGCGCATCCACATGCCGCTGCCAGAGTGCAAGCAATGGTTCCAGAGTTTGGCTGGGAAGTTTTTGAGCACCCTGCATGTAGTCCAAACTTGGCTGCAAGTGATTTTCACTTGTTCCCAGCAGTGAAGGAATTTTTGGGTGGCAGATGCTTCAAAAGCGATGAAGAAATGAAGGACGCCATGAAGGAGTGGTTAAATGGACTGGCGGCGGAAGTCTGTGATGAAGGCGTACAAAAACTCGTCACACGATATGACAAGCGCCTGCATGTTAGTGGCAACTATGTAGAAAAATAACTTACAGTCTGTAATAATGATACATTTAAGGGGGTTTTTTTTTTTCAATTTTTATTTTGTTTGTTTTTCTTTATAGCCAAATGGTCTTTACTTTCTGGATGGCCTTCATATATGTAAGAAAGGAGCAAAGGTAAGCATTTTTACTGAACTGAAAAATCAAGGTACACCTTATAATATCTATTTATTCAGGAACTCCCACATGTTTCAGTCCATGTAGGAGCAGTCTCAGGTAGACATATGCCAGATGCACAAAAATTTCTTCATGCAAATGACAATAAGTTCTTAATTGTGTGTTGTTTTTGCTTTGGTATTTGCTTTGCAGCAGTTGTTAACACTGTGGGATGCACTAGCTCTTGTTTCTGTCAGCGGTTACGTAGACAGTGTACTTAGTCAATTTGAAACTTCACATGCCTCAAATAGGAATAGAAAATTAACAAAAGAGCACAGAGTTCTTCCTTTGCAAACTTGGTGGAGGAAAAATGAGAGGTCGCAGGAGGTAATTGCAGCATTCACTAAGAAGTTTCGTGATGTTGAACCACCAACCAATCAAGCAACTCGTAACCTCAGTGTGAGAGGTGAAAAACACTGGAAGTACTGGAGCTTTACAGCAGTGCCGGGCTTAAAAAAATGCAGGACTGATTACAATCCTTGTGGCAGGCTTCTGAAAGTTATTGTGTAGAGCAAAAAAAAAGGGACTAACTCTTTGTGCATTAATGTAGTTGGGATTAAAAATTAAAATGGTTCATTTTTTATCATTTTTAAAATTTACTTGCCAGTCCTGCTTGCAATATAATGGCAGCCCACCATCAGCTAGATAAAGAAAACTGATAAAACATAGTGCAAGATGTTGTTCTTAGTGGTAACAGGTGATTAAGAAGAGCTTAAAGAGAGCTGTAAATGTTACACTTAGTATTATTCTCTGGGAATCAAGCCATGTGGGCCACGCTTGCTGCATGCTTTCATTGATGCTGGCCATGTAGGTGGAGGAAATACTTCAAGTGGTTCCTGGTGGTTCAGAAATTTAATCACAAATTTATTAAGATGTTAGGGACAGGTGAACCACCATTCAAGACAAATGGAAGAATAAATGGACAAAGCTGTGGTTGTTGGAGTGATAAAGACTTATGGCAATAGAAACAGAGCCTGATTGTTCAGTTGGGGCTGGCACTGGGGCCTTTTTTCATCAAAGGCAATGGAACCTTTGCCAGACACAGTGACGCTGGAAACTGAAGAGTTTCATGACCTAGAAAGTGTGGTATAGTGGCAGGGTGGACCTGAGTCCTATTTTGGGTGCTACAATCGTGCTTTTCCCAGTGATAAATTTGTGGTTCAGATCGGTCTTCATGGGTCAGTTGAATGGCCCACAAGTTCTCCCGATGTTGCACCTTGTGATTTTTCCATGTGGGTACAGCCAGAAGCCTGCCCACGTATTGCAAACGAACAAATCTTTGAGGAATATAACAACTGAAACTCAGACAAAAGTTTTGTGCAGTAATTTGGAAATCAGCTGATGTGAAATATGCATTGAACATGGGCATCATTTTGAATGATTTCTGTAACTTGTCATTTTGTCTGGTGGTTGGTTCTTAAATAGTGTTTTCTTGGACTGTGAGTATAAACTTAGTAGAGCAACTTTTAGGACACCTTAAGTGACAAGTATTACCATAGAAGAGGATTGCAAAACATATACGAAGGTGAATCAAAACATAAAGTGAATTTGCGTATAGAGGTGCTGCAGTTGACACACTGCAAAAGCTAGCAGTTGTCTCAGTAACTACATACTAAGCATTGTCACAACAAGTCAGTGTCAGGTTTAGTTAGTGTTGTGTTTGTTTACAAATGTTTTTTAAAAATGGCAGCACTTTTCAGATTGCGTCATTGTAGAACAGCGAGCTGTGACTTGTTTTTTGTGGTCAGAAGGCGTTAACATCTGAAATTTATAGGACATTGTTAGCACAATATGGTGAATATTGCATAGCACAGAAAAATATATACAAGTGGGTGGACAGATTTCAGTGTGTGAAATTACTCTTGATAATGAATGATCAGGCTGGCCTTCAGCAACTTCACTAACAGTTGACAACTGTGCTGAAGTGAATGCAATGATCAAAGAAAACAAATTGCTTACTATAAGTAAAACTGCATTAACTATCGGCAGTACTTATAGATCAGCACTTGCCATTGTCCATAATGACCTTGGCTACTACAAAGTCTGTGGAAGATGGATACCACCAGAACTAACAGAGGAACACAAATGTACCTGTTAACAGGTATCTGAGGGTTTCTTTCAGAGACACAGCCAAAAGGAGAGGATCTGTTGCAACAAACTGTCATGGGTGACAGAACATGGGTCCATCGTTAGGAACCATGCCCTAAATGACAGAGTGTGGCGTGGAAACATGCCATGTCTCCAAAGACAAAGAATTCAAATCCCAGGCCTCTGCAGGTAAAGTGATGCTGCCCATGTTTTGGGACTGAAATGGGCCAATACTGGGACATTACCTTGAGCAGGGCACTGCTGTTACTGCTGCATCATACACTTGAGATATTGAGATCAAAGCTGGAGCTGGCAATTTGCAACAAGCACAGAGGTTTGCTGCCCAAAGGGGTTTCCTTGCTCCATCATAACGGGCGTCCACATTCTGTGGCAACTACCACTGAAGCAATCAGGCGGCTGAAATTTGAACTTCTCCCTCACCTCCCATGTAGCCTGAATGTAGTTCCCACAGATTATCACATGTTTGGGCCACTAAAAGTAGCCTTAGTTGGATGAAGGTGAGTGATGGTGAATTTAAGGGCGCAGTATAAATATATGGCTTCAATCACAACCAGAGATTTTCTTTGCAGATCAGCTCAGGGAGCTTCTGAACCACAACACAATATGTGCAGAAAAAGGGGGTGGTTATGTTGAATGATACGCTTTGCATTTGTCACAGATTGTGCTACACAAAGTAATTAATAAGTTCACTTTACTTTTTGACTCTGCCTCATACTATAACAAATATAGAACATGGCATACATATTTTGGTTTAGGATTCTGTGTAAGTAGAAGGTGTATGAGATACCTTACTCCCATTATATTGACAATGTGTTAATGTATATAGTCCCCATGTATGCTTATTTATGCATGTTTACCTCAGAATTGGCCTACACTGACCAAAACATTTTGGAGTTTTTGCATGAATAATTATTCATGACTATTATAAGCTGTATCTTGATGGTTTCTGATGTGGGTATTTATGAATTATACTGTGAACCATGAACCAATTTAAGTGTGTTTGTTGTAATCAGGTGTAAGATTTGACTGTTTCAAGTTCAGGTCAAGATTGCTTAGTGTCACTGTGATAATATGTGTCTCAATGTATGGTGCACAGCCCAGTAAAGTTCTGTACATAACAGGATGGACAAAAATAAATGCTGGCATTTTAAATGTGATTTAATTATTAACTGCTATACATACACAAATAAAACAAACTGCTTTGTTTTACCACTTATAATTATGATTCATGCTCCTTACACACTCAGCCAGGACAACCTGGTGCAACAGAATAAGACATTGGACATACACCTGTAATACTGTGCAGTCCATGAAGACATTTAAGTTCGGAGCTGAATGTTACAAAGTCAACATTATGTAACATACTTCACAAGAAACTGCACCTCAAGAGTTTACAGGCTCTGTTGGACATGTCAGTCTGTATAATAGGCAAAAATGATATAAATTCTCAAGGCTAATGTGTGAAGATTTGGAAGTAAGGACCACTTTTTGGACAAAATTGTTTATAGTGATGAAGCAGTACATGTGGTGCGCTTGTGAATTTACTACTCTGTAACTTTCAGAGGTGAGCAAAACAGTGTTCTTGATTTAATTACTATACATATATGAGTTAATACATAATTTACATTTAAAACTCTTGGATTAATTTTTGTCCATCTTGTTTAAGATTTGAGCTTATTAGAGGCGAGAGTCCCAGACTGTGGTATTCTGGGTTGTGACTGTATGTAGCCTTGTGTGTGGATATTAGTGTTTCAGAGGAACATACTGCCTTCATCATCAACATCAAACAGTTCTACACATTTGATGTCCTGTACCTGTTGAGTGTTATTCCTGTGCATTAACCTGTTTATCCCTCCTCACTACTTTAACTTTTGTAGGTTGTTCATTGCTTAATGCTGATAGATAAACTTCATGCCATAACCATACTATTCATTTGGCTGTAATGACAAAGGTGTAAACACATATGCATGCACATGCACGTGCACACACACATCCACCGATTCCCTTTAGTTTATATGCTGTTGAGGTATAATTTTCTTACGCAGAAGTTCTGGTGTTACAGTTGACCCGTCGAGCACTGTTTCCAGGAGACTCAGAGATTGACCAGCTGTTCAGGATTTTTCGCACACTGGGCACACCTGATGAAGACATGTGGCCTGGAGTGTCTAACCTGCCAGACTACAAGAGGATATTCCCTCGCTGGGAGGCCCAGAACATGTTGGAAATTGTGCCGACGTTAGATGCAGCAGGCAAGGATCTTCTCCTGGTGAGAGTACTTCATACTCATATGTGGGCTGTGGGGATCTGGTGGGCTAATGGTCAGGTGTTTGGCGTGCCATGCATAAGGTGGGGTTTTTCTGTTGCTAACCAGAAACTTCATCTGTATGTTACCAGATGTCATGGTTGACTCATTGCACTCCTGATGCATATTGCAGATAAGTCACACTGCACAGGCAAGAGAATGCACTGAACATAGTGCATCTCCAGTGTGTTTACACCTCAGTGCATGCTGCAGTCATTTGTAGCCAACATTCAATGCCAGAATGTTTTGTCACACAGCTGTTTAACAGTGTCTGAGAACAGAACAGTTATGTGTGTTAAAGTTGGCAAGTTTATTGGAAAGCCATCTGCTGCACATATAAGGTGATGCAAAAGTCATCCACACACCAATTCTTTTAGACATTCTGTTCTTGTAACGTCTGGGAGATGGATTTAAATTCCAGTTTTATCTCATGATGACCTGAGTGTTCTTGGCTTTCCATAGACATTTAAATTGTTACCAACTTAACACAGATCAGCATATGGCATGCTAGGCCATTTGCCAGTACGTTTTAGGGACCAACAGATGGTCTCATAAGATGATGATCATAAAGGTTAAAGAGGGACAGATGTCTGTACAAATTGGTGAGAATTATGGATGACTTTCAGTCAGTATGAATGGCGAACAGGTAGGTAGGGTGCATGATGTAGTATAATATGGCAGGTGATTGCTTATCAAATGGCGAAACAGGTTAAAATTTCTTACGGCTCATGTCATGCCATTGTAACTGAATGTATTAAAATGGGGCATGTTAAGCCATGTTTGTTCTGTAACTGCTGAGACCACTTGCCTGTGGCCTCTGACTCACTTGATTGTGCAGAAGCCAATGAAATGTTGAAAAGCATCATAACAACAGAAGTTGTTGAAGAGGGTTGCAATTACCTCTCACACAGTAAGGTGTTCATGGATATTTGAACACAGTTCTTCAATTGTTGTAGCAATATCATGTATCTGACTAGACAGTCAGTGTAAAACTGAAGATTTATTACATTACTTACCCAAGGCATGTTCACTGACATGGCAGTTTTTATAACAGCAATTCATATAATCCTCACATGTGATTGGAACATAATTTGCATTGTTTCTAATTATGAATTCCATAATTGTGTCTGCAACTGATTGTCATATTATTTTTATGTGATCATGTCTGTAAACATTTGGAACTTCCTCTTGTCATTTTGTATCAGACTCCTTGATAATGCCCCAGCTGGCCCAAAACATACTGGAGATGCAGCAAATTAGTTTGGGTATCCCATCCCCAGTGTACGCATTTGGTTTGCTTTAACCTTTTAAAGCCTAGCGTTAACTTTACGTGCCACCAGGTTTAATATTAAAAAATTGTACGTGGTGCCCACATTGCGTTTATGTGTTTTGTACGGATCTCAGAATAAACAGCAACTTTTGCCTTATAAAACATTAAGAGATTGGTTTTTGTAACCGAAGTGGAGAGTGTTTACAGCGCGGTACGCACTGAGTCCTTATATAAAACAGATATGCTTCGTCTTTAAAGGGTTAATGATAGATGAAATATGCACAATAGAAACAACATTACAAGTTGGTATATAGAAGTTCTGATTTATTCTGGTGTGATTCCTTATTTATTGTGCCATTGGCAGTATTGTCCATACACGTCTGTTAAAATGTGTGGGTCATAATTTGCCACACTTGTCTCCCTGCCTGATTTATTTGTAGAGTAAAATCTGTGATATCTGGTATTGGATTATCCAGAAATCTCTATCGCCAGGCAAATTGACAAAGAGCCCCATTATATAATAATAATTATAGTAATGTAATTATTATTCTGTTATTTAAGTTGCTCAAGAAAGAGAATTTACAGGGTGAAATTACATAAGTGAACAGTGAAGAAGGTGACACCAAAATGTGTACGTAATACAGTGTCGTGAATATGATGATGAAGAGTTACATGTTGGTGTTCTCTGTTTTTATATTATGCATGCTCCATGTTATGTAAGTAGTGGTGAAAAAGACTAGAAAGTGCAGCATGGGAAACAGGACAGGATCTTAAGTGACAAGTTAAATGGTTAGGTCTGTCCATGAGGTTGCTAGGTACACTAAGATATGTATAATATTGTAATATCTGGAAAATAGCAATATCATGCAGAGCTTTTGTCCCGGAGGTGCCAGATGTCACAGATTTTACTGTACCACTTTTCCTATTTTGTACTGTCCCTTATCCATTGCACCCTTATTAAGTATTGTGGAAAACCATGTCACTCATTACTTGCCAGTTTGTTTCTGAAAACTCTACCAAAGGCTTTCTCATGATCAAGGATGAAATTTCAGTCAGTATGTTAATTCCCTTTGTTTGTCGTATACCTGATTAATAAAGAAGGTGTGATCCGTGTGTAACTGCCCTTTTCCCAAACGCATTCTCGGGGCCTGACCTAATGTAGATTCAGATAGTGTTGCATAGTGGTCGCCCTTTCTTCACCATGGCCGGAATGAGTGTCCAAGTGTTCACCATGAGTATGGTCCACAAGATCAGATTATAGCTATAAATAGTGGTTAACTGGCATCTCTGTTTATAGCCATTTTTGTGGTGCAGTGTGTTATGAATGGCTATAAAAGTGGTAAACCTGCTCCTTACAGTAAAGATAAAATTGTTCCTACCACATCAGGAAGATCTGTGTGGGAATGGAGGTGTAGCTGCACCCCGTAAGGTAGATATTAGGTGGAGGTGACATTTCAGTTTCATGCCCTGGTCACTTTATTGGGAGAGTCTTGGTTGGTACCTGTTGAATAGGACACTGGATGGGTCCCGCAGTCAGTCTGGATGTGGTGTCAAAAGGAAACGTAATCAGATGCGGTTTTACAGCCAACAGCATCACCATTACGCTTTGGCCTACACTGGCTACCATCTTTGTTAACCTTTTAAAGCCTAGTGGTAACTTTACGTACGACCAGGTTTAACATTAAAAAATTCTATGTGGTGCCCAAATTGCATTTATGTGTTTTGTACGGATCTCAGAACAAACAGCAACTTTTGCCTTATAAAACATTAAGAGATTGGTTTTTATAACCGAAGTGCAGAGTGTTTACAGTGCGGTACGCACCGAGTCCTTATATAAAGCAGATACGCTTCGTCTTTAAAGGGTTAATACAGTAATTATATTTGATACAGCCTAAGATGACCCGTTGTTGAAAGTCTGTTTTGTGACATTGATTGTTCCAGAAACTTTTGACGTATGACCCTAACAGACGATTATCAGCGATGGAAGCACTGAGCCACAAGTACTTTCATGATGTGGAACTGCAACCGCCTCCACTGCCACCTCCGAAAGGGTCCTGAGTTGATGTTTCTCGTTTCTTCAGGTGTTTCAGCAGAGATTGAACAAAACAAAAGTTACAGCAGGGAAGGTTCAGACTGGAATGCTGTTGTTCATTTTATTCATCCATAAATGAATATTACTTTAGCTTGTCAGATTGAAGTGACATTATGGATACAGCACATTATGCGAGTGACATTGGAGTGCTGTTAAAGAAACACTGATCTCTGTTCATAGTGCTCCGTCACTTATAAGACTGGTTTGAGTTGTCACGGTCTGCTGTTCAATACTTTTAGCTAAGTAGCTTGGTGCCTATGTTCTGATACCACTTTTCAATAATGAAGCATATATTTAAACCAGCATAACATCCTGTCTGTCAGACTTTATTTCAATTTTCGTTGCTCATATTGTAGTATGTTTGGTATGACCTGTGGTCTTATGCAACAAACTTCTTTATTTATTTTAACTTGATCTGCCATTGACCGTAATGCTCAGAACTGTGAAGTGATTGTGTTTTTGCCTTTTTCACATTTTAAATTTCTTTTTCCATTATTTTTATAGCAGTCCAGATAATACTTTGGGTTCATGTCTCTGATGTGAGATACTAACAACTGTCCAAAAGTATGTAAGCTACAAGCTTTTCATTCTGGTGTGGCACAAAAATTAGTTTCCTATATTCCTCCTTGCCAGAGCAAATGCCACACAGTCATGTGAGTTTTGATGCAGTGTCTTACCCCAGAAACAGAATCCCCTCTGTTTCCTGCTCATTGTGTCAAGATGTTTTCCTGTTGATTTTTGGTATGAAATTAGAATTATACTGTTCCTGTTTTATTTATGCTTGTAACCTATTGTGTGGTAATTGTCATGTGAGGCTTGTGATAGGTAGTGGAGTCCATAATTTGCAATATGTGGGTCACTTGTAAGTTTTGCCTTGTCTCTAACATTACATTTTTGGGTGTTGTTTGCAGGTGGCACAGAGGTGATCTTTTACATTATTTTTACTAGAAATGGACTCATCATATGACAGGGTTAACATAATATTTATGCCATAATGCACCCCTCCCTTCATCAGGCATTTCTCCATTCATGATAATTGATGAATTTGTTACAGTCCTGGTTCTTAAATTATTTTCTTTGAATTATTTGCTAAAAAGTACCAACAATAATGCACCAATTTAATCTATGTGACCCAAAGTCCTTAGAGGACCACCTTGACTTCGACATGTTTCAGTGGCATATATACCACTATGATCAGGGAGAGAGAGAGTGTTTGCACTGAAAGCTGGGACGCCACTGATGAAATGCGGTTCTCGAGTTTCTTTCAGTCATATCTTTATGCTACAAAAGTGAAATGAAGGCACCCTTAACTTTAGTTTTTCAGTAACTCTTATATTAGACTTTTTTGGGGGGGTATCGTGAATGCTGAATCATTTGACACAACTTTTCTTCATAATGCATATCATACACATAAACTTCAACATTTTCGTGACTCCTGTATCATGCAAGTGCAATGTAAATTTGACTCAGAGTTGTAAAAAGATATTCAGAAAGACATTAATGAAATGCCGTGTTAGTTAGTAATTTGTGCATTGAGTAATAAATAAGTAGTAAACTGATTCTCAACACATGCGTTGGGATAAAATGAGGGATGGGTGATATGTGTCAGTAGGAATCAGTAGTTGATAACTGATATTCTATAGTATCTTGTAAAACAAAAAGTCATATTTAATTTTAGTTGTTCAGTAACACTTCTATTACAATATCTGTTGCCATTGTTTTAGCAGCTGACATTTGAAAAATTATATATTCAATCAACAATTAAATAGAATCTTAATTTCGAGATTCACAGAGCTTAACCAGCAATTTGTCATCACCTGTCACTTCATGTGTTTAAATGAAAAGACTTAAAGTGTGAGTCTGTGTAATGTGCGTTTCAGATTTATACAGAGCGCACTCTGTAAGATTGCTGTGTATTGCAGCAACAGACTGAGACACTCACTGACCAGTTCAACTCTCTGCAGCTCTGACAATGGTGTATGACTTAGCAAAGTAATCTTCTTTCTTTGGATCTTGTCTGTCTTAATTTTAATACAGTACCACATTTTAGAAGCTGGCTCTGCTTCTGTCTTCAAGTAAAGGAAAGCATCTAATCTGTTGGACCCCTCAGAAAGAGCTATTCTCAGTCACTGGGCCCAGTGCCTTCCTTCACCTGAAGACATAGCAGGGCCGAATTCTGAAATGTGGCACTTTATTAAAATTAAGATGGAGACAAGAAAGGCGATTACTTCACTAACTCACTAACCAAGTTCTCCAGTAGCAGTGGCAAGGAAGTAATGATTTAAAAAAAAAAGGTGTCCCATTACAGGCCTGGACAGGCCCAGAGGGTTCCAGGAGGTCGAGGCTCCCAGATTTCTAGACAATCGGCAATGAAGGTGGTAAGGTTGTCAGCCCTACGCACCAGCCGCGTTTACCCCCCAGGAAATATTCCTGGTACTCATTTCCGTTAGAGGCTGAGTCGACCCCAGGGCCATAGTGCGACCGACAGGATTATGCCAATGAAAAATTCCACTCACACCATCGGGAATCGAACCCGCGACCTGCCGGTTTGTAGCACAGTGCCTCAACCAACTGCGCCACCGCGGCCCCTGGAAGTAATGATTACTTCTATTTATCAGACTGCTGCCGTGTGTTGGTGGAAACCCAGCAACAGTGGCAATGAAGTGCCAAGTTCCCTCACAAACCGGTGGCTTCATGTAAGATATGTATGGTCTCCAGTTAGAGCTTAGGAGCTTGATGTCTGAGGTTGGTAAGCTGCGTGCTTCCACCAAGAAAAGTAATCATAAATCCCATGCTGGCGTAAACTAGTTTCTTACAATTATATTTCTTATTTATCAACCAACATGTTTACATGCAGTGTACACAACAGTACAGCTTCTGGTGTCCTCCTACATGTTTCGGTGGCAACCCACTATCATTGTCAGGGAGTGCGTACACCAGTATATTTAAAACATGTAATTTGATACATTTGCAGTAATACTATACATTGTATCGTAGTGATTTCCACAGTTCGTAAGACGTAAAATACAGTAAAATAGTGTACGCGTAGTTGAAGTTCTGTGTGCCCGGTGTACTGTTGTAGGTTTTGCTGCTGCACACAAACATCCAGTCTTTTTCGTGATCCGTAATGGATCCTGTCCCTGTGTTACATGATACAGTGTTCTCGGTGGAGGTGACTTACTAGCAATGTCCGCTCTAAGCTGTGCGGGTGTGTGGCCATGCAGTAACTGGAATGCTTCTGTGCACACTGAATTGTTGCTGCACAGCTGGAATTTTTAAGTTTTCATTGCAAATATTGTTATTATGCATATTACAAAAAAAATTTAGAGTGCCGCACAGTCGTCAGGTCATGTAGAAATGTTCTGCTCAGAGCAGTAGCAGGTCTGCGCAGCTGTAAAAAAAAAATTAGAGGGAACACCGCTTACTAATACTGCTAGTGTTAAGTCACCTACACAGAACACTGCATCATTTAACACAGGGGGCAGGATCCATTATGGATCAAGAAATGGGCTGGATGTTTGTGTGCAACAGCAAAACCTACATCAGTACACGGGGTACACAGAACTTTAACAATGCAGACACTATTTTGCTGTGTTTTATATCCTGTGAAGAACTGTATAAATCACTATGATACAGTGTATAGTACTACTGTAAATGTATCGAATTTTGTTATGTTTTAAGTATGTTGGTGTATGTACTTACTGATGATGGCAGGTTGCTATCAAAACATGTAGGAGAAAATAGGAAATTGCAAGGAATGGTTAACATTGAAGATAGTTTGCAAAGTTAGTTGGTGCATCTAAGCATGTGATAGGTTTGTATTTTGCTGTGAAGTAACATGTGGTATTATGTTGAACAGTTTCATAAAAAATTGCTGGAAGTGTTAACACCTTCCAGAACACTTTACAGAGTACTGATGATTTCATGCAATACTATTCGTATTAGGCAAAGAGCAGACCTGAAAAAGACATACTGCCCGAACAAGAACGTCATAAGAATGGAGCTGGATTAGAAGTAAGCCCAAGAATGTCATTATACCATTGGCTGTTCAGTGTGGAATGTCAAGAAGCGCAGGCCATGCTGTAAAAAAGCGGCATTTTTACATAGCCCTTTTCCTGCAGAATTTGATACAGAAAGTGTTTTCAGGGATCCTGGATTATTGGTCTTCTTGATCCAGGACTTCTACTTTATTCTGATAAAGGATGGTATACATTAAATGGACACATGAACAGTCAGAGAAAAATGTATAAAGTGTTCATGATGTGCCGTTTCATGATTTGAAAGTTGTTGTACACAGTTAGTGTGTAGGTCTCTCCCTTCCTGTTTTTCGTGACAGAACTGTAAAATCACAAATCTATGCCCATATATTTTGCTGTACCACTTATTTTGCCGTGAAATGTTAATGCATGCTGACCAGGTGACACTGTGTTGTAACCCGGAAGATCTCGGTACAAGTACTGTGCCAGTTGTGTGTGTCGTTATAACTTTATGGGGAAAAAATGTGAATATCAGCAAAAATTTTATTACATTTCGCTCCAGCCAGTGTTGTGTGTAGGCCGTATTCATGTTATACGGAGTATGTGCAGATTTTTTGGTGCAATTTCATCCCCTTGTTCAGTCATCATCAGAGCATGCATATATGCATTTCCAAATAAATGTGTGCTGCGGGGTGACAGCGTGCCTTCACGTTTAAATACAGTATGAACTTCTGATTTTCAGAATGCACATTTCATGTGAATTTTTAAATTTGTAACAGTGTGTAGTGTACTGAATGTGATGTAGGTTGTGCCATGTGTGATTTATTGTGTAGTGCACACTTCTACCTCAGCTCTTTTTGGTTTGATGTATTAGCATGTGTGATCTTTTTTGTTGATTTTTACAATAATGTCATGAAATTATTACCACTGCCAACAATACATTTTCTCAGGAATGATGAGTGTGTGAGATTATGTTGGTAATACAAGCAGGGCCATTTGTTCCATTCATCTGATGAGGTTTGGAAACTTCTGTCATGAAGAACCTCTCAACTGAAAATGTTATTTTGTTTTTTGTTTGACACATCTTACGGTTTTCTAGTGCACAGATTTCAAGGCATAAGGCTATGAATGCTGAAAATGTATTTAAAAATGACAGAAAATTGCTGGTTATGGGTTGGCTTCTAAGATTCTTTGAAGTGTCTAATTGCTGGGTGTAGGTACAGTAATGGCATAAAATTAGCCCCGAATATTGATGTGAGTGAATTCTTTTTATTTTAGTGCATGGTGTTATGCTTTGTAATATTTTGTGTTATCTTTTGCACAGATTCTCATGTTGGCCCCTCAAAATGTCGTCAATCACAAAGATGGAAGGTTTTGACAGGTCAAATATCATGGTGTAGATCAGTGATTTTCAGCCAGTGGTAAGCGGAGGGCTGTCTGGCGTTGCACGAAGGCGTTTGGGTATTATAACTTTTTTTCATGATCCACTTTTAAAGACCTTGCATAATTGCATTATGAAAATTGTTTAAATGTCTTTAAGTGCAAAGGAAGACATGAAGTACAGTGAAACTCGTTTAAGAAAAACCCGGTTAAGAAAATTTCCCACCTAAGAAGTCAGGATAAAAAAAGCACCAAGTTTCTCCCATTTCATTAAAATTACCCTTTTAAGAAATTTCCTGCTTAAGAAGTAGGATTTTCTTGAAATTTTCAAAATTTCCTTAACAGGGTTTCACTGTATTTGTAAAGTTAAACTAGAAGAGTACTAACTGCTTGTTGTTAGCACTTTTCAGTACCTGTTAGTACATGAGGAAGAAAAGGTCGAAAAGCACTGGTGTAAACCATGGGAATGGCAGTAATTGTAAACAGATTGTTTCCTGGCCCGACCTGACCTGTGTATTCTCATATGGAAGTGCCTTGAATAATGTTAGAGACATGTAAATTAGTGTTAAATCACAGCTGTGTTGTGCCTTTACTAATTAGAGTACTAAAATAAGCAAGTTACCACTGTAGTTCATTCACAGTTTTGTGACGTGTGCCAGTGTTCACTGCTGTCTGTGGGGCTGCATGTGGGTGGAGGTCCTGTGGGTATTTCCTTCACTAAGTGTGAGGATGGAGTAGAAAGCTTGAGCAGGAAATTTTAGGCTTGTGGTGCAGGGGGCGTTGGAAGCCTAAATCCACACAGTGTGGGCGTGCTAACATAGCGTGGTGCAGGTGCAAAAGTTGAAGTTGTGTGTGGTGTGGGTATGTAACTTAAGAACTATGCATAATGCAGTTGTGTGTAAAGGGCCGCAGCTAGACTTATAAATCTTTCAGTCATTTTTGGATTATTTATTGCAATTTGTCGGTTAAGTTGGGCATTAAACTTTTCTCATGAATGTCTTCTTTGTGTCATCCATTCTTGCCTCCAGGTTATCCTCAGTGCGTATGCTCGGAATCACAGTGATATCTTCTCTTTCTCCTACAGCTGTTTTCCATTCTCCTTTCTTTTACGCATCCGTTCCTCTGACATTTTCTCCACATGTTCTAGCCATCGTATGCTCTGTGCTTCCACAAACTGTACATTGTCATGTCCTTGGATCGACTGATTTAATTCTGCATTAGGCCTATAGCGTATTCTCCATTCACCTCTGTCCCGTACAGGTCCAAAAATTTTTGTTAGTATTATTCTTTCAAATAATGTAAGGGCATTCTCATCTGTCACTGTCAGCGACCATGTTTCTGCTCCATATGTTACAACAGGGTGTACTAGTGTTGTGTAAATCTTAAACTTTGTGTATCTGCTAATGAGTTTGTTTTTGAAGAGATGTAAGTTAGCATATTATGGCCAGTTCTCAGCTTGTATCCTCTGTCTTGCACTTTGACTCATGTAATTTCTGTTATTTATTAGAGCTCCCAAATAAGTAAAATCAGGGACACCCTCAAAGTTTTTCTCTCCTACTAGTAAAGTCTGTGGCCTCCTCCTTACCTCTGATGCTGACATTATCATATACTTGGTCGCCCTGCCCCATTGACACTAAGTACCACACTCTGGATCTCCCTTTCCAGCTGCAGATATATCTGCTTCAGTGTGTTTACATCCCTAGTAACAATCGCTAGGTCATCCACATAAGCACAGATCTGGGTAGATTTTAGGAAAAGTGTTCCTTTCTGATCTGTTTTATTTATAACAATGTGGAGGGCAATGTTAGGGTAGTAGACGGTCCATCTCCTTGTTTTACGCCATTATTGAACTGAAATGGCTTACTAAGTTTATTCCCAGCTTTAACCTTGGCACTAGTGTTGTCCATAGCCACCCAGGGTCAGAATAAGTACGTACAGAAAAAAATATATAATTAGAGAAAAGAGATTTAAAGGTAAATCGAAATAAGAAGAAGGAAAGTACAAAATAAATATGTAAATGAAAAAAGTGAGATAATGAAAAAAGTTGAAATTATGTAAATAGGCCCGCCTGATTTGCGATAGCAGATCGGCCGCACTGGATTAGTAAACATTGGTAAGGACATCTCAGTTCTGATTGTTTTATTTGTAACTTAAATTTCGAAATCCGTTGGAAGGTCTACGCCTATATTTTTGTCCTCTTTTTCCTTGTTTTTGTTTCCTTCTAATGGCTCCCGTCTTCTAATCAAGCCACATTCATAGTGACTTTCTGGACAACTTGCGTACACACGGAATATTAATAAACAGGTGACTGTGTGGGTAAACCAAGGCCTAATGAGGAGCGTGCGAGCGATATGAATGATGCCTATTCTTTTAGACATGCCTACTGGCTGCACTTTTTGTGACCGGGCAAGATATTGGGCCTACGCACAGTTGTGCAATACGCTGCCAGTATTTGGCCGACGTTGTGTATTGTTAGGAACTATGCTGCATGGACGCCCGCCGATCGATACGTCTGTCATCTGTTCTCGACATTCCATGAACATGGCTCAAGAGGTTCCAAGCTCCCCCGTGATGCAGGAAAATTGACTGTACATTATGAATATGCAGTGTGAAAAAGCCTGGTTCGGAGGAATTCTGTTGGTCGCAATCGCAAGTTGTTGCTTGGACACCTTTGTGTGTGGAAACTGACTTAAACGAACAAATTAACTGCATCACTCATTCAGTACGCAGTATTTGTTGGACACTTTAAGTTTTCTTCTTGCAATGGAGGCCGAATATTAAGTCAAGCAATTTGTCCCCTGTTCTGAGCATGTTCAAACCGGTTTAGATCTCCATCACAGATTCCCTAGTACGAACTTAAATATGTTTGTGTCAAAGAGTTTCGTACCATTAGAATTCTTCTATTATTTGTGTCCTGTCGATGCTTTCTAAGTGCCTAAAATACAATTATTCTGGCGAATATTGGATCAATAATATAATTTCCAACGGAAATACAGTGGAAAGTGTCTAACCCTGCGTCGGTCGCACCCCTAGTACGTAGTTGAAACATGTGTCTCTCAGGTACATTCTGCTAAAAAAGAAGTAAAAAAATGTTAAGGAAGAGCTGCAGTTTATTCAAGAACGGTAATCCATATCGTATCCAAGTGATATGACATTTTCAAAAGATTAATTTTGACCTTCTTTTGTACAGAATTTTGCTTTTTGTCGGCATGCTGGACAGATAACGTCTGCGTGTTCTAAACAAAAATAACTTCCCAACTGAAGCAACAGTATCTACTCGCAGTAAGTCTTCGATTTCAGGCTTCCGCCTCGATGTTGTTGAGATCTGCTCTCTTTTGGGATATTAGTCTACGCACCGTTGAGCGGTAGTCCTTTACTGACGTTTCGGAACGATGTATCATTCCCAGCGTCGTGGAGTTCTTGACCCTTGAAGACAGGACCGATAAGTATGCAGTATGGCCCCAACTAAAGCGTAAATTTTGATTCCATGTTTGTTGGACTTTGAAGGGATATATTGCTTGGAACCGCACCTGCCTCTGAAGGCCTCCGGTTTTAATCGAAAGTCACATTTTGGCCCCAAAATAGTAATACTCCTTGCCGTTTTCAACAAACGCGGTAAAAGTCTCATATAGGTGCAAGGTGATCTTGCTTTTTTGTCTCATCCCTGGTTGTTCTGTCATCTAATCGTTACGCATCTGATTAGGAACTTGAAGCGTCTGTGATTCAGCACTAAGCAAAATTTTTCGATGCTATCTCCGTCAGTACCCCACAATTCTTCCAGACTGCTTGTTACTCCGAAGCGCCCCACCTAAGTATAGGAGACCAATGAGCGCTTCGGTTTCAGTTTTGTCTGTGTGTCTGGCATCTCTTTCGCGGCGGAGTGAGGCTGGATAATAATATACTGATTTGTGTGCTGAACAATATTATCTAAAATTTCGTCTGCAATGAGACAGTTCCATGCTTCGAAGGGCGTATTGGCGTTCTGTGCATGGCCAGTAAACCCAGGTAATTTTGTCAGAATATTTTGCCATCTGCGTCGAATGTGTGTATTACATTTTACCTTACCGCACTTGGTCTTGTCCTTTCCAATCAAAAAATCTTCAGTAGCGACTACTTCATTGCAACAATCATCATCCAACGTTGCGTCTTCTGCTTTCTCCGAATCACCTTCTCACGGTGCGACATGATCCTCATTGGGATTCCGTCTCGTCATCAATACTATCATCATCATCACATCATCAGACAATATCATTGCACGAATACGCTCGGCATTCTCAGCATTATTTGGATCTAAGCGATCCATCACGGACGCCAGAAACTAACACCTTACTAGCAACACGGACGGTTCGCGCTGTATGTTTCAGATACAAACTGCCAATTACAGCCAAACAAATACGATTTGGAGCACGAAACCCACCCCACACGCTTGTAAGAAGCAATTTAGGGGGCTGCGGAGAAGTACGTGTTCACACTTATCTCATGTTCCAAGAAACAAACAATCAGAAGTCGCATATATCTGAGAGATACATCGCGAAAGACGGAGCGCTAATCTGATGGATAAAGCTTACTGTTTTGAGATTAAATACAATTTAAATATAACACTTAAGTCTGACAAAATAATTTGATTGGCCAACGCTTTCTTACGGCTTTAAATATAGACTAACTCGAGAAAAGTTTTGTAAAATATGTAGACATGTGAGGGCATAAACACGAACTTTTTGTAGGATTAACCATTTTTGAAATTAAAGAGAAATAAAGCAGTCTACTGACAACCAGCAAAGCGGCGACTACCACAGCAAGCCCCTCTTGCCATGTTGTACACTCGAGGTACTGCTGAAAGGGTATTGCGTTCTGGCATTTCGTGCCAATTGCATCTGACTTGTGCAGCATACAAGGGTCTGGTCAATAAAACTAATGCTGACAATAAGAAGAGTCACACCTGTCGTAGTACGCATGTTGTGATTCTGTGAGTTGAGCAGGCCTAAGGCAGAGGCCCTAAAACCTAACACTTGGCACGTAACATTTGTGTTCCAATGCTCTGCCTTCTTGTTCTCGCTTAAAGCCTTAACACTCTTAATTAAAATGTAAAGAACGTGCAAACAATAACAAGCTTTTCATTGCATTTTCAACAGAAGCTATGCTTGTTAGCAATATTTACCTGAATCAAGGTTATTGCGTTCTTAAAAATACTCTGTGGCCTGCAAAGAACAGTGTGGCGGTTTGCGAACTAAGGATCAAACAACATATTTGGAAAGACACTGTCTGAAATTTACATTTCTTTTCCACGGCCTTTTTACAAAGAGAAATGGTAAGGTGTCCCCTCACTGAGGGTTACATATCACGTACTGTGATGTCCGCGGGTGGTTGTGTCAGTTTTCGCTTCTTGGTTATATGATATGTGTACCTTATTTTCATGACTTTTTCTACTTAACCTTTTAAAGCCTAGCGGTAATTTTACGTACCACCAGGTTCAATATTAAAAAATTCTGCGTGGTGCCCACATTGCGTTTATGTGTTTTGTACGGATCTCAGAACAAACAGCAACTTTTTCCTTATAAAACATTAAGAGATTGGTTTTTATAACCGAAGTGGAGAGTGTTTACAGCGCGGTACGAACAGAGTCCTTACATAAAACAGACATGCTTCGTCTTTAAAGGGTTAATATTCATTTTGAAAACGAAATCAATGCACAAGTAACAAAAACATCTAATAGTATGATCTTTCACTAATACTACGCGTATATGTTTCGGCACATCTGTGCCATCCTCAGGGAGTTCATGCACCAAATATAAAACTTGTCAATATGCAATATATTGCATCCATGATATGTGTTAGCATTCAGCAGCTCAGTTCAAAGGTAGAGTAACTGATATGCACTTTAATTTATCTGCTGAATGCTTTTCATAATTGGTTGGCGAAAGCGCCTAAACATGGCTGATAACGCCTGCGGTGTAGTCGTAGTCAACTGCATTTTCTTTTCTAAAAAGGTATAGCTATGTTTTTGCTAATGTTTAGTTTCATGAGGTTATTAGCACACCAACCTTGTATTAATTCGATATCAGGTTGCAGCAGACTATAAAGAACGGAAATGTTTGCTACCTTCCTTCTTTCTTAGTCCTTCCCTCTTCTACCTGTTCACAGTAGGTGTCGAGGTTGTTTATTTCCACTTGATCACACTCAGGCACACACACCACAGTCGGTAGGACTCCTCTGGATGAAGGATCGGCCCGTCGCAGAGACCTCTACCTGACAACACAAACACTGTACAAGACAAACATTCATGCCCCCCGGTGGGATTCGAACCCACGACCCCAGCAAGCGCTCGGCCGCAGACTTACGCCTTAGACCGCGCGGCGACTGGGATCGGCAATGTTTGATATCACCAGCAAATAATTGGTATCGAGACTGTGTAATTACATAAAGATCATTAATAGACTTATTGGAAAGAAGGAGACCCAGGGAGGTCCTTGTGGGACATGCGAAAGAACTTCGACAAGGGATGAAAGAGTACCTAAAATAGGTATCGAAGCTTGTTAGTACTACCATTACAAGTACTACCACTACTACCACTACTACTACTACTACACCGACGACAATGGCTCCTTCTAACGTCGCAATGGTGTGACGGAGACTTTTCTCTTCAATTCACCGAATAGGCCTGGCAGCAAAACTGCGTGGCTGTGTAATCTTTTGTGCTGCTTGTAAATCACCGACCGACCCACCGACCGGTCGCGAGTCTCCGCCCCCTGTCAGGGGCAGTCAGCACGTGCCGCAGCTGGGCGCCACGTGCGTGAAGTACCTTGTGCTGCTCTTGCAGTAAGATGATATGATTGTTTCCGTTGCTTTGTTGTCTGCTTGTGAAACATGGGGGGGGGGGGGCGATACGGGTAACACTTATCGCAGAATTGGTTATGGACGGATAAATATTTTTGTAACAACAATCAAGAAATTATGTGATATGGAAGAGTTGAACATAGCAAGAAGAGACGGGTAGACTGCAGTAGATATCCTACGTCAGACACAAAAACACAGCGACTGTTGTTAGAATGAATAATTATAAATGAACAAGTAAAAGGTAAAACAATCCCACTGCAGACCTGGACAGGCCCTTAGGGCTCCAGGAGGTTGAGGCTCCCAGATTTCTAGACGATCAGCACATGACGGTGGTAAGGTTGTCAGCCCTACACACCGGCCGCGTTTACCCCCCAGGAAATAATCCTGGTACTCATTTCTGTTAGAGGGTGAGTCGACCCCAGGGTCACAGTGCGACTGGAAGGATTATGTCAGTGAAAAAATTCCATCGACACCATCGGAAATCGAACCCGCGACCTTTCGGTTTGTAGCGCAGTACCTCAACCGCGGCGCCTTAGAAATGGACAAGTGCCTGTTAATTTTTATATTGTTCATACCGTGTACGCACCTATTCAACTTGACGCGCGTCAGTAACCAGCTCGTACACACAATTCAATAACAATTGACATTGAAGTCTTTATTTACCCCGATATGTTTCAACACATCACAGTGTCATCCTCAGGGGGTGCTTGATCAAAAGCACCAAACACCTTCAAAAACTTTAAAAGTCTTAAAACAGACATGTTTCAACGCATCACAATGTCATCCCCAGGGGGTGCTTGTTCAAAAACACCAAACACCTTCAAAAACTTTAAAAGTCTTAAAACAGACATGTTTCAACGCATCACAGTGTCATCCCCAGGGGGTGCTTTTTCCAAAACACCAAACACCTTTAAAACTTCAAAAATCTTAAAAACACCCAACAGAGTTTTTCAGTTGTCCGCAAAACACTATTTTCACATGACATGCACTAATGTCCGTTGATTTTCCTGAAAACTGTAAGACGTAGTGGAGTGCGTTTTCTTGAGGGGTCGTTCTACAATACAAGCATCAAAATTATATTTGGCCCAATATAGGCTTTGTCCGTCTGTCGAAATAATGTGTTTATGTGATGGTGGTTCGTTTCACAAGCCACCACCGCCATCCTGCCTTCCCCCCCCCCCCCCCCAGACCATGTCATACGCATAAGTCACCGTCTGTACGCATGTAAGAACTAGAGGACCGCTGACCGTATTATCCTAACATTTTATATTGGACAGATTTTCGAAATGTTGTCTAGTCACCTCAGTTTCCATTTAGATTCGATAATATTAACGACAGATTTACACGAAGACTTTTGTCTTGCGTCTTTGTCACACGTGAAGCCCGCGTGAGATGTTCGTAGCATGGTAACGTGTAAGTGCTTCCACTGGCAGCTCGCTCATTGCGTTAGTTAAACACTGTGTCTGTCCACACCGTTAAGGTGTACAGCAGAAGCAGAACTATAGTTGCGCTCATTTTTAACCTCGTCGCTGTAAGGGAAGAGGGGTCAGCATCACGCCCAGGACAGAACCCCCGTACCCGTGGAATAGGAGGCTGGCTGGGTCCCATAGCCGGTCTGGGTCATTTGGAAAACAGACAAAATCTCTTGTCCGTGTTGGGATTCGAACCCTGGACTGTCCAGTTCGTGGCCTAGTCACTGTACTAAGTGCACTCGCACGGCTTCTGTTCGTTCTGGTAAGGCCTGCTTGTAAAACAAATGCTCTTCATTTCTTATACGTTGTATACCGTGCATATTTTTACACTGTTGAGACAGACCAACAAATATGCACGATGTTTACAATTATATATTTGTATCAGTGTCACCCCTACATGTTTCGATAGTCAAGCCAGCTTCATCAGGGGGTACCTAAGGTCACAGGCTCCGTTCTGCGTCTAAAGTCATGTAACATTTCATTTAAGAAGCAATCCAGTGTCTCAGTCTGTGACAATTCACATTCACCCAAATCATTACTTAAATAACGACAATTCACTGTCTCTCGGAATGCACAGTTAAACGGTGTGACACACAAACCTAGTTTTAAATACTGTAAAATGGATAAAATATTAAACGTTTACATCACACACTTTTAATTGGTGTCCGTTAATGATGGTGGCTTGACCACCGAAACATGTAGGGGTGACGTTGGTACAAATATATATTCGTAACCAGTGTGTGTATTTGTTGGTCTGTCTTAACCCTTTAAAGACGAAGCGTGTCTGTTTTATATAAGGACTCAGTGCGTACCGCGCTGTAAACACTCTCCACTTCGGTTATAAAAACCAGTCTCTTAATGTTTGATAAGGCAAAAGTTGCTGTTTGTTCTGAGATCCGTACAAAACACATAAACGCAATGTGGGCACCACGTAGAATTTTTTAATGTTAAACCTGGTCGTATGTAAAGTTACCGCTAGGCTTTGAAAGGTTAAAAAAGACTTCAGTTAACAAGTTTTAAAGGGCTCTTTTAAATACATAGGCTGTTCGAGTTATTTAGACTACTACAGACGTGACCGCCGATAGCAGTGGCCGCGCGGTCTAAGGCGTAGGTGTGCGGCCGAGTGCTTGCTGGGATCGTGGGTTCGAATCCACCGGGGGCATGGATGTTTGTCTCTTGTGAGTGTTTGTGTTGTCAGATAGAGGTCTCTGAGACGGGCCGATCCCTCGTCCAGAGGAGTCCTACCGACTGTGGTGTGTGTCTGAGTGTGATTAAGTGAAAATAAACAACCTCGACACCTACTGTGAACAGGTAGAAGAGGGAAGGACTGCGAAAAGAAACGAAACAGACCTAAGTTACACATTATCGAGGCCAGGCCTATTCAACGGCTTACGTGATGCGGGCAACTCCTGCAAGGGTTGGTCTGCGTGCGGCCAATGTGAAATTCAATACGCGGAATGAAGGATGAGAAAGCAGCCTATGCAATAATTATACGCATAATCTCACCTGTGCTTTTTCTGTACATCATGTGCAATAGAAGTGTACTTATAATGCTAGGAAAAATTCGTAAAAATACAATTCACAATCTAGGCTGTGACGTCAATAGTGTCAGCACATTTTTACAAAATGAATCAGTAAAGTAATGCATGTATCCATAATTAAAGGGCTTAGGATTTTTCAGAATTTCTTTGGCATTGTATTTGGCTTTGCGAGGGAAAGATTTAAGAGGCCTCTTCTCATCAAATATAGGCCTATCTCCGCAGGCAACATGCTGCCCGCGAGCTGTGGGTTGAGTGGCCCCCTGTAGGCTCTACATATAAGTTGAACACAACTTGACTATGTCAGTATCAATGACAAGAGACATGTCAGCTTTTGCATTAGGCCTATTTTGTTCTGTCCATAGTCTATAGCAGTCTACTGAAACGTTACTTCCACATAACGTATTAGTAGACAAGGGGGTGGGTTGGTGGGACTGACCGTGTTTCTTAATTCACGTCGCATGCTGGCATCTTGTTGTATGGAGATGGGCGGAGGCATGTAGCACGGATGGGGAAAAGAGACGTGCATACAGGATTTTGATGGGCAGACCTGAGGGAAGGCGACCACTTGGGAGACCCAGGCGTAGACTGGAGGATAATATTAAAATGGACCTTCAAGACTGGGATGGGGGGCATGGACTGGATTAAGCTGGCTCATGATAGGGACAGGCGGCGGGCTCTTGTGAATGCGGTAATAAACCTCCGGGTTCCATAGCATGCGGGGAATTTCTTGACTAGCTGAGAAACTGTTAGCTTCTCAAGAAGGCCTCTGCTGCATGGGGTTAGCTGTTGTTGCATGCCCTGCGTTGAACCAGTTCGTTACTGCATGCTGGTCACACCTAGTTTGGCACTTGCGATGAACTTCACTAGGAGATTTTTATAACTTTGCAGGTGAAGACCAAATACGCTTAATAATGTTAAGCTTTGTAAAAATTACTCTTTGTGTCGCAGTCGATTCTGCATAGTCACAGTAGAGGGACTTGCAGTGGCCACTGCACTGGTTTCTGCACCGTACACGTTAGTTTAGGTCTATACATTCTTATGTGGTTTCCTTTTCCTTTCACATTATGATGGCCATATGCTGATTACAATACTAGTATTTAGGATATCGTTTCGTAGTCCTTCCCTCTTCTACCTACTCACAGTAGGTGTCGAGGTTATTTATTTTCACTTGATCACACTCAGACACACAACACAGTCGGTAGGACTCCTCTGGACGAGGATCGGCCCCTCGCGGAGACCTCTACCTGACAACACAAACACTGTACAAGAGAAAAAAAATACATGCCCCCGGTGGGATTCGAACCCACGATCCCAGCAAGCGCTCGGCCGCAGACCTACGCCTTAGACCGCGCGGCCACTGGGGTCGGCGTGTTTAAGATATAAAACCACAATAATAATAACCTGTTGTGATTTATCTTTTTGAAAAAATGGGCTTACGGACGTGAATTTCGATCCCAGTTCCATGTAAAACAAGGCTTAGAGTGCACTGAGGCAAAGGAGATTTTTCAGTTGTACAGGAAAGTTGAGTATCACGGGGTAGTATTTGTTCGTCTGTAAACAGAGCCGAACCCTGCTTTAACGACATCGGTTTATACGACACCTCGTCTATAGCGTCAGATATTCTGTGGTACCAATTAATTCATTGCTATTAAACATAAAATTGTACTCCTCAGTTATAACAGCTCTCGTTTATAACGACACAAAATAGTCAGTCCGTTTCATGACGTTATAACCGAGTTCGAGCCTATCTTTACAAATGAAAGAGAGAAATAAATAGGTAGACCTATTAACATTTTGGCTACTTAGCAAGTGTTACACTCTTTTACATATGTTGTACCTAATTACAAACAATAGCCTACTAACCTTTATTATCCTGTGCCTGGCTTTTCCTTAGGTTAGATGCGCCCAATATACAAATATATATATATATATATATATATACACACACACACACACACACACACACACACACACATACCACAAGACCACAGACCCTGTATTAGTAGACCTAACGCTCTTTTCAGAATTTTCTCAGCTGCCATGTTAACCTTTTAAAGCCTAGGGGTAACTTTACATACCACCAGGTTTAACATTAAAAAATTCTACGTGGTGCCCACATTGCGTTTATGTGTTTTGTACGGATCTCAGAACAAACAGCAACTTTTGCCTTACAAAACATTAAGAGACTGGTTTTTGTAACCTAAGTGGAGAGTGTTTACAGCGCGGTACGCGCTGAGTCCTTATATAAAACAGATATCCTTCGTCTTTAAAGGGTTAGTGGTAGTATTTTAAATTAGCCTATGCTTAATAAATTTGGAACGGATTTGACCTTCGTACTGACTCTTACAAACGTCATTAAAATGTTTTAAATTTTGTGTGGCTGTATAAACTTTGAGCTGCTTTCGAAATTCACCGATAGATTTTGACAAGAAGCGAAATGCGAATCAGCGGCTTTCAGACGCTAAGTGGCTGTGTGTGTGTGTGTGTGTGTGTGTGTGTGTGTGTGACTTCGTGACAACGTTTAATTTCCGAAGCTCCGGATGCTTATTTCACCAAATAATTACAAGCCTGGACCATGACCCGAACGTGGTCCGCTGTTGCACCCACCGCAGTAGTCACGTGACCGCTTGCTGGGGTCGCGTGCAGCACCCAAACATCGTGGCCGGCCCATGAATGTATAATCCCTGAGGCGTATGGGAATCGACGAGAACGCTAATCTGCCATGTTTTGTTTGCCTGAGGACAACCGCGTCACTCTCAGAGCATCCTGGTGTCGAGAACCAAAACTACGTTTCAAAATGCAAACAGAAGTCTTGGGGGGTGTAATTTGTGAAGCTGAAGTAATCTAATTTGCTGGAAATGAGAATTTTTTATGTGTGTCAGTCTGTTGGCCCGAATAAAATGTACCAAATTTGGTAGCTGCGACTCATAGCCTATCTAAGTAGAGACAAAGTAGCTTAGGTAGATATTGGCATATAAAGGAAATTTAGAGGCCAAAACGATGTAAAACAAAGTTCTTTCTCTACACGCCATGAAGACGTATGGGGGACTAGAGGTATAACTCCACTCATTATGGAAGTGAATGGTCAGATTCATGCCTCAAACAATTTACTTCCCGTGAAAGAGCCAGCGGTGCCTGGTGAATGAGAGGCAGGGGTGGCTCCAGCGCCAGTCTGGACGGTTTGCAGAAAAGAAACGTCGGTTGTCCTTTCCGGGAATCGAAATACGATTTCTCCGTTTCCAGTCCGTAAGCTGAGAAACATCTTTTGTCACTTCCCTCCGCCGTTCCACCATGCGCGCCGACGGTCGGTTGAAACTAAGTACGATAAGAGATCAGACAGGAAGTTACAAACGAAGTTGTCAGATAAAGCAAGGACGCTATATAAGACAGTGAATTAAAGGAATGGTGGCTTTAAGCCTATATATATACCGATTCAATCAATTCCATATACAAATTATAAATCTCTGGTACACGTCATGTAAACAGTATAACACAAGCAGGCAAATAAACAGAGTTTTCATTGGCCTCCTATCTTACTCATGGTTGCTGAAAATCCGGTTGTGGTCGGGCCTAACCTATCTGTTTTGTCAACCGGACACTTCTGTATTACAAACGTTTATTGTAAGATGCTATCATGATGCTGCGAACATTGTTAGCCACTGTATACAACACACTGCACGGTTAGACCCGTAGTACAAAGAACCAGCTTGGAAATGGGTCCTTTCATTCGCTAAACTTCACGTGTCGCTTAGCTACCGCGTGTTATTCTGGTCTACTTACCCTTACTTTGATACACTGAAAAATGATCTATGAAATACCTGAGCAATATTTTGAGGTGAGTAAACTCAGAAAACGTACGCCTATATGCCTTATTACACGCACTATAAAACATAAATTCTAAAACGTTTTGACGATGGTGTATAATAGTGTGTGGTGATGGTTTTATGGACTTTATCCATCGTCCGAAGAGTAAAATATTACAAATTAAAAATTAAAGTCACGACGTTTCGGAAGCTGGCTCTGCTTCCTTCCTCAGATGAATGGAAGAGGAGAAGAGAAGAACACCTACTATGTCTAAGGGGCCCAACAGAGTAGGTGCTCTTCTCTTCACCCCCTCCATTCACCTGAGGACGGAAGCAGAGCCAGCTTCCGAAACGTTGTGATTTTAATTGTTAATATTTTACTCTTCGGACGATGGATAAGTCCATAAAACCATCACCACACAATACTGTAACACATGTAGAGAAAAGTTCCCTCTGAGTAGGCCGTTAAGGCATGTGGAGGATCGGATTTATGGCTCCACTCATTCTGAACGCTGTCACTGGATGAGGTCAGCTGTTGGCGTCAGGACCTGGCCAGTTTACCTAAATAAGTAAATGCTCTGTCTATTGAATCGGAGGCTGGATGTGCTCCAAAGGCCATCTGAACGCTCTGGAAAAGGCAAATATATTTTGTGTTTTCCGGGAATCAAATCGAAATCCGTTTAGACGTCCATCTCGTAGCCTAGTCACTATACGGACTCAGCCACCCTGCCTCCAGTATTTGGATGTAATTGTTTTAACGCGTTCCTCTGCTACAAGCCCCAACCTGAGGCGTTTCGGCATTATTTGAAGAATTCCATTTCGTATCCTGTCTAAGATGTACTAAGTAGCTCAGTGTTGCAGGCACATGCCTCTCAGCAGCACACGTGTTACCGATTCATTCTATATAGGGGCTGGGATGTTTTCGAGTGAAGAGAGTCGGAAATTTGGGCGAGAAAAGTTAGTGGAATTTACAGCGTGTGTAGGTCTGTCGTGAGCATGACAACAAAATCTCTAAATGTTTATTTAGATTACGTCTAAATAAGAAGAGAAATATTTGTTTGTGGAGACTGCTGACGGAATAAGAACTGCTTCTACCATCAAGCACCAATATGACCTTTTTACCATTTCTTACCCTGTGCTTGGCATTTAACCGGCTAATCAACTGATATAATTGTGTCATAGTCATCTCTCATGGACGTTAATAATGCATTTCTCTTCGTAGACATCCCTTTTAATTTTGTCTTTGAAACATTCTTCTTGTCCTAATCTCTGTTTCTTTTTTAATATTTTGCCCGAGTTTTTACAGATCAATGAAGCCTACCTGCGATTTATTTCCACCACAGGCTTACAGTGCCTTGTGGAAATGTGATTAATGCAGCTTTATGCTTCTTCTGACTTCCCACGGCCTCTTACGTAAATGAACCGTCAATCACGACAACAAATTTTATTTTTCAGAGATTTAGTGTGTTTTACAACATATTTCATCCAACCGTTCATTTCTTTACACTTCATATATTTCCAAACTGGATGTTTAGAATACAGGGTGTTCATTACCTTATAGCCTTTTATCCTGGTAACGTACTGGCCTACTTTCTGTTATCGAAATGCCAAGGATGAACTGTCAGGGCATGTGGGAGCATATCTTCAGACCAAATAAATCTAAACGCAAAGAACATTTTGACGTAAGCGTGGGAAGGATTAAGGAGGAGAATGTGTTGATGTGTTCCTTACAGCAGATTGCAAAGTTGCAGGAAGATGTGCAGCATTTCAGTTGCAGTAATGCATTTGTTATCTACTGAAACATGCATAAATTCCAGTAATGAATGCAACACAACATCAGGCGACTAACAACCTACTTCTTCATGCAGGTGCGCACCCAGAATTTTTCCCTGGGGGGGGGGGGGGGGTTGACCCTGAGGCTATATATAATGTATCTGTGATTTTAAAAATTATGTTATAAAAATCATGCTGTAAGTACAACACATTACTCTTTGCAACTGCATTTATACACATACAACTAAAACTAAATGTTCCGTGACTCAGTCAGTGTCCTATCTTCTTCTTGTTTTAATTTTATTAATTTATTTTTCAAAATTCTAATGTACTAGTCATCAGCCGGCTTCAGTGACTGATTTTGGCTGAAACAGAAATCACGTAAAACATTTGATATCATAATATCTACAAAATCTGTATTTTTTAAATTTCGGTTTTGGGGGTTTGGGGGTCTGTAGCCCGGCAACCCCCTCCTTGTGTGCGCCCTTGACCACATGCCACACAGGGTCTATGTTTAACACTTTCATCTGTTCTGCCGTTTCTCCATGAGAACCTGCTTCCCGATTCTTATTTTTGTTTCATGTGTTTAAGTTGCAACTGTATTAACCGTGACTGTGATTGCTGTAACCAGTGGATATGCGCACAATAAGCCGCTATTTCAAAACGGGGCTTGGGGCGGGGGATGGGGAGACACCCGTTATAAGTGTGACGACTAATTGTTCAATTGAAAAGCCACGTCTTTCTCGAGAGGTCGCGCGCTGCAAACATTCGCAGTTTTATCGCTTTCAATTTGTCAGAAGGCGCATTGTTACCGACATATTGTGTGGCATCGTGCATAATGTGTTTACACTGCGGTTCGCGCCACGTGCCGCGATTGTTCACGCTCGGCTTCCTTAACAAGCTTGTCATCGCATTGGTGTGCAACGGAACAGGGGCTCGCGGGCAGAAACCGGCAATATGAGACCTTTTCTGTACACCTGACAGCACAACGCGTGGAACATACGGGATGGAAAAAGTTCTGTACAGAGACATAGCCACAGTCGTTCCAATTTTTATAGATCTGTGACAGCTATTAGTGTGATGGAAGGTGGGTCACGGATATAGGCCTATTGGCATCAAAGGAAAGTAAATCACTTTTAATGCCAAACAGACTGAGGGACGCGGTGGTGCAGTTGTTTGAGGCACTGCGCTACAAGCCGGAAGGTCGCGGGTTCTATTCCCGATTGTGTCCTTCCGGCCGCACTGTGGCCCTGGGGTCGACTCAACCTCTAAGAGAAATGAGTACCACGAATATTTCCTGGAGGGGTAAAGGCGGCCGATGCGTAGGGCTGACAAATTTAACACTTTCTTGTATCGATTGTCTTGAAATATGGGAACCTCAACCTCCTGGAACCCTCAGAGTCTGTCCAGGCCTTTACCTTTACCTTTTGTCACACAGGTTTTTGAAGCTATCCTGAACACCTTATTTTACGACAGTGTGTCAATCCGGACAGCGCTGTAGAAGGAGGAAGCAAGCTGCTGTCCAGCGTTTGTACCTATATGCCAATGCACACGAAGGCATAAACCAGACGACTCAAACCTTCATCAACACTGCTGCAGGAACCACAAATCTAAGAACGTTATACTTTGGCGAGAGTCTGAGTTTTACTGGTAGAACAATAGACTACTTGGAAGAGCTATATACTATTGTGAACAGAGCTGTCGGTGTTTTCGGATGTCCGCTGGTTTGCAGTCTTTGTTAAGACCAACCGTATTTCACGAGCAGCAGGCTGTAAATAAAGTGTGGCTCTCCAACCCGCGGCCCGCTGTTTTATTTGTATATTGTGTAGGATATATTATCAAGACAAACCAACAAATATGCACAATATTCATAGTGATATATTGTATTAATCCGTGTCACCCCTACATGTTTCGGTGGTCAAACCACCATCGTAATGGGCGTATTATAAGCTACAGTTCCCATATGCGTCTAAACTATGAGGTATTTCATATGTAAGCAATGTCTTAAGTTTTTTGATAGCGTATGTAAGTCCAGTCAGTGAAATTTTTTTTTACTATCACAAAAAAATTGTACTGACTGGACTTATGCGTGTTTGTGTGTGTGTGCGTGTGTTTGTGTGTGTGTGCGCGTGCGCGTGCGCGCGCGTGTGTGCGTGTGTGTGTGTGCGCGCGTGTGTGCGTGTGTGTGTGTGCGCGCGCGTGTTTGTGTGTGTGTACGTGCATGTGTGTTTGTGTGTGTGTGCGTGTATGTTTGTGTGCAATCATGAAGAAATCTGATCTGCCATGCACGTAACTAAATGGACTAAAAGCAGACGGAGCTTTAAGTATGGTTGGAAAGAAAACAGGTTTGACGCGTGCGTTAGGCGAGAATTTGGCAAAGCAATCCCGAATTTTACTGTATAATCCATTAACAGACATTCTGTGGAAGAAACTTTATAGTTTGAACATGTTATGGAAGTTGTTTCGTCTCTCGAAAAATACATTCGATTTCAGTGCCATAAGTGCTGCCAACCTAAGTGTGCAAGTTGTACCGAATCAGGGGTTGTCTTTAGCCTGTCAGTCCCGATAGCTGGGTGACGGGCAGCCATAACTGTGTTTAAACATGACGATGCAAAGTGTCTGTGCTATTTGACTATGCTATACGATAGCAACCACCACGTAAATTAGCCTGCTTACCTTAAATAAGACGCTCGACGGTAAAAGAAAGCTTGTCTCTGATACGCCTGGGGCTGTAACAGACTTTCGTTGAAGTTGAGACTGCAAGTATATCGGAACCAGCGTGGGAAGGATTTTTTGCAAAGCCGTGTACCTTGCCTATAGCCCTGTGTAAAGTGACCAAATTGTTTAACCTTTTAAAGCCTAGCGGTAACTTTACATACGAACAGGTTTAACATTAAAAAATTCTACGTGGTGCCCACATTGCGTTTATGTGTTTTGTACGGATCTCAGAACAAACAGCAACTTTTGCCTTATAAAACATTAAGAGATTGGTTTTTATAACCGAAGTGGAGAGTGCTTACAGCGCGGTACGCACCGAGTCCTTATATAAAACAGAAACGCTTCGTCTTTAAAGGGTTAATGATCGGTGCTTGACAATATAGTAGCGTAGTTGTCATTTAATTAAAATACTTAATTACTCCTTAGCCAAAAAATGTAGGAACTGTACTAAGAAATTTAGCCTAGTCTTATTTCTGTAGTAAGTATTTTTATTTTACGGTGTAAAAATTATTAGACGTCCAAAACCCAAGGTGTACAGCACCTCGCTGCTGGCGCCCCTGACCCCGCGTCCGTTTTCTTCCTGTGATTGGCGGCTTTATAAAGGTGGATCCGTGGGTCAAAATATTCCAATTCCGTGTCCATGGTGTACAAAAGACTGATTCCTTATTTGGGAATTTTAAAACGACATTCTGTAACTTCCGTAGCCATGCTACAAATAGACCAATAGGGCTATTTTGTGCGCGTGATTGTGAATACTGACGGCTAAGTGTAGCAGGAAATGAGAAGAGGGGATTCAAGTTTTCTAAGGTGTTAACTCTTGGAATGTTGGACTGTTAGGCTCTGAAGATGGAGGTACTACACTCCTTCGAAGCAGCCGTAACAATTTACCGATCCACACGGCGTCACATCTCATAAGACTTGAATCAAATCAAAACTCTCAAGGTAAAAATTTTTTTCTGCTTCGCGGCAGAACATTTTCAAAGCTGCTATAGGCCTATAGTCTATAACAAGCGAAGGGAGGAATTAAGTACATGGAAAGAAATAGGAAAGAAGCAGTCCGTTAGATCTAATACGTAAATGTGGGGGAAAATCCAGCCACGTATTTTTAACTTCTCAATTTAATTTAATTAGTAGGCCTACCAACAGTTTATCTGTTTATTGCTGTCACTTCAGACCCATCACTTTATTTCCACAACATCAACGGGCCGAATTACTGGCAGATTCAGCTACGTCGAAGCATGGCAAACAGGCTGTTGGTAGCTCGCTCCAGGGTAAGGCGCTGTCGACAGCTTGCATTAATCGATTTCTACTTTGGCCGCCATTACATCACGGCTGTATTGATCCATCTGTCATTTGCACGCCTCTCTTGACCAATCATAGCTCACATCGTCGTATCATTGGTCGGCGCTGAAGCCCTTCCCCTGCGTCCGCCAGCCAATGAGGCTTAAGAGAACATCGTGAACGGCATACATCCCCCGCATGCATAAATGGGACCAAACTGTACCAAAAATGACAAAGGGGGTTCTATCTGATTCATTTTACACTATCAAAGCCCCCATATTACCATGACGGCCATTTTATAAAAATACATAACTTTGCTTCTTCTGTGCATGTCCAACCTTAACCGAAGATCGCGAATTCGTCAATACGTCATTTTCTCTTTTCTCTACTCAGCCCATTAGAGTTATCTTTCATGAAACAGAAAGGTCTTTTACCGTATTCGAAAGAGTCCAAAATTGTCCTCATCTTTAGCCAGATGAATCCCTTCCACATACACTCAAACTGTGTTTTGTTCAACTTCGTTTTAAAAATATACCAATCCCACATGTACCCTACAACTGACCACCTGTGAACAAAAATACACAGTAAAACACGGTCAGACACAACACCAAATGTATTCTGTATTAGCACATTACAGCATTACTGTGCGTATGTGTGCATTACAATGTTGCAATGTGCTAATACACAGTACATTTAGTGTTGTGTCTGACTGTGTTTTATTGTATAGTTTTGTTTGAAAGTTGAAGCATCGGGTTGATCCAACTCAGAGTCTTTTTTAACCTTTTAAAGCCTAGCGGTAACTTTACGTACCACCAGGTTTAACATTAAAAAATTCTACGTGGTGCCCACATTGCGTTTATGTGTTTTGTACGGATCTCAGAACAAACAGCAACTTTTGCCTTATAAAACATTAAGAGACTGGTTTTTATAACCTAAGAGGAGAGTGTTTACAGCGCGGTACGCACTGAGTCCATATATAAAACAGATACGCTTCGTCTTTAAAGGGTTAAATAACCACCTGTGTCTTTTAAGCATATGTTGTAACTTCTCTCCTGTTCATTTTTCCGACTAAACATTTGAAATAATTTCTCATATTCCCGTGTCTGTCGCATTCTAATTGTATCTTGTCACCTTGATTTGAACACTCTAGTAGAATTAATTTAGTGAAGAGTGTTCGACGAATTATAAAGCTCATTATGGGCTACATTGTTTACGTATCCTCAAAATAATAAGCTAAGTATCACTGCCACAAGTGGTAGGAGCAGAATGGTTAGGCCTAAAAGCACCCTATCGTAGAATTAGACGTGTGCATGTGTACTGTGCTTCAACAGATGGTTAATGACGAAAACCCCCCTTTTTATGCATAAGAAAATGTGTACGTTACAAAATTATTCAAACACATCGTCAGAAACCAGAAATGTATCCACTAAACATAATGTCTTGATGCACTGTAAGCCTATTTTGATATATGCTTAGCCTAGTCCAGAAAGTTTTCCAGCTGAAATGTAGACATAAAGATATAGCTTCAAGCCTACAAATAATTACGCCTATTTTAAGCCCAGCTTACGAAGGCAAATACAATTTACACTAGGCCTGTTGTAGAAGTAGCAGTGTTAGTGAACACTGTAGGCCTGATGTTTGACAATGCAAGCAGCTTCTGCTGCTGTTAGGCCTAATTGTAGTGTGTTCTTTATCGGGCTATTAGATTCTTCGGTTTGTGAGCCTATCTGATGTTCACTGCTCATTATCCTCTTTGCGGTCGAAAGACTGTTTTTCTGTCTATCGCATAAAACGAACTGAATCCGCCTTACGGTTTGTGTTATGTGCCTAATATCGGTCTGCCATGTTTGAATCATTAAAGTTTGGACTTCGGACTCGATGAGGTTTCCCCTTCCATCCGACGGTGTTGCAGGGCTCGAGCTATATAAAAGGGGCGCGGCCCCTGGCAGCAGCAGTGCCGGCGATGCGTTTGGTTCGTTAGCATGTCTTCCGCCGGAGAAAGTAATGTGTATGGCGGCGGGTACGACGAGTTGACCCGCAATTCGCGCGTCACTACCTCGAGGGCTGACAGTTCCTCGTCAGCATCTCCGCCTTCCTGCAGCCTGCACCACCACCACCACCACCATCACCTGGGGGGTTTCCTGGGTCCTTCTACGACGGCGGAACTTAGCGATGACGACCTGGGTGACCTGCCATCCTGTGCCTATGCAGGGCGCAGTGCAAGCAGTGGCGTACAACAGTTGCAGTACCTCGGGGTGTCAGGTCAGTTCTTGGACGTTGCGATGGAGTAGGTGGCTCCTCTGAGTCTTGTGTGGGTGGTGTCTGGTTAGAACCTGTGCTAGAAGACCGGCTGTTTTGCGGGGGCGGGGGGGGGGGGGGGTTCTGTGTGGCTTTCGTCAGTTCCTGTAGGTAAATGCTAGGAGAATGAAATTTTGGGAATTATCATCATTTGTGTGTACAGTTGATTATTTCAACCGTTTGTCGCAGTAAACACAGCACTTTTCGTGTACGCTCTACAGCATGTTCCGGCCGCGTACGGCTGCCATCAGCATGTAGCCCTACGGTGTACAAGATCATAAAATGAAAAGATACGTTGAGGTGGAGGCCCGCCCCCCCCCCCCCCCCTTTAGAGTCAAAATATATAAAGTCATATATTAATTATATATTCCTTATACAGAATAATATACAATTACATGCTTTTAGTATTTAAAATTGCCGAATTATAATTGCTAAAGCAATAGGATGGAAGAGATCCTGTTCCATAGAAAATACATAGTGGGTCAGTTCGGTAACCGGCAACGTTGATACAATCTTGTTTACCCTGCGTTGTTTACTACATATGACGTAATGATCTTTTGTCGGAAGAAACGACTTTGGAAGGCTTCTTTGTTGATAGAACACAGGATCATACGCGTAACTTGGGGCGAGGGGGTGGCAAGGGCCCACCCCAATATTTTTTCAAGCTGGGAGTAGTTTATTTGGTTACTGAATTGAATAATGGAAAATATAAAATAAACAGAGAAAAGAAAATGTAAACTTGTGTTGTATGAGACCAATTTTCCCCTCTTTCAGATTTGCCTCCTTTGTAAGATAAAGTTCGCACTATCCATGGCCAGTTTTGTCCCCCGCCCCGTGTTACTAGCCAAGTCACGCTTATGCACAGAGTGTTGAATCAAAAAGACCGCGTCAACACTGCCGCTTACAGAACTGATCCGCTGCATGTTTTCCATGAGGTACAGATCTCGTCCATCCCAGTGTTTTAACGATTATAATATACTTAGGGTAATTTTAACTACTCAAATGCGTGTAATTAAATATATTAAATATTATTCCTTACAGGGAATAGTATTTAATTACACGATGTTATATATTTTGTGTTTTAGCTGTGAAGTGGAGGCCTGCATCTCAGCATATGATATATTTTCATGCCATGATCTTGTAACTTCTACGTGATGATGGCTGCCGTACGCGGCCGAAACATGTTGTAGAGAGAATAAACAGTGCATGTGTAAAGCGTTTTGTTTACTCTGACAAAAGGTTGAAATAACTGACAGAATGGGCGATATGAAATGAAGTCACGACAGCTTTCTTCCATAATTGTCATTTACAATTCATTTGCCGCCAGTCGCTTTAACATCCGACGCTATAGGCTGTGTGACCTTACAGTACAACATGAGATACTGTCAGGCCGTTGAGTGGAATTAGCTAACTCACTCACTCACTTGCTAGCGTGCTAACTCCGTGGAGCAGAGTCCTTGAGGAGCTAATAACTCCTGAGCTATTCAAGAAATTCACGGCGTTTTGTGGAAGTTGAAAGACCATTAACCGCCAATTTTCCATACCTGAGACAGACCAATCCAAATACGCTCTCTCGTCCCATTTTTTAAGCTGTATTTTAATAATGACCTCCCATCTGCGACCCTGTGGTTTCTTTTCTTCAAGTTTTCCCAGCATTTCCTTCCACATTCATCTCGTTTCTCCCCATATATACACACGCCACATATCCTGAGGGTACTTTTTCTCACTGATTTGATCAGCCAAATCATAATTGATGGGGATTACAAATTATGAAGCTATTTGGCATGCAATTTTCTCAGTTCTCCTCTTACCTCCTACTTGTTAGGCCACGTCATCATAAACGATCGAAACATGTAGCTGTTTCTAATAGAATGAATGTACTTGTTTTCGACGGCATAGTATACGATTTGTTTTTTAATCTTCCTGAGCTTCCTATTCTGAAACACTTTCAGTCCATGTTCTTCTCTTTGGCTAATATTATATGAGGCACCAAATTTTGCAGGCAAAGTAGAGTTAATCTTTACATTAAACGGGAAGACAGAAAACGCTTGACCGACTGATAATAGACATTCCCTGAATTTAGTCTGCTCTTAATTTCTTCGTGCTAGCGAATTTGATTCGTTAGAGTTGTTCCCAAATATTAGAACTTTGCGGTATATTGACAGAAGTTATTAATTGCTTTACCTTGCGAGTGTGTCCTGCATTCTGCTTGTGGTGCCTCAAGGCATATTGTGGTGCCTCAAGGCATATTGCGGTGCCTCAAGGCATATTGCGGTGCCTGAAGGCATATTTAGTTTCCTTCGGTATTTGCTTCTAGTCCAAACTGCTTACGAGCGGCTAATAAAACTTCTTTGTTTGTCTTTACAGTACCTTCATTTTCGTCCAGTACATCGACATCATCAGGATAGGGCTGTTAAATACAACAAAATTAAACATTCTTATATCTATAACGTGTGACTAATCGGTCCTACCGAACTGGCACTTTCTTCCTTTCATAAACCTGCAAGGGAATAAACCAAGACTAAACAGTCGGTTCTGCTGCACTCGGATACCCGAACCTTACAGGGGGATATGCTTGCAATTCTGCTTTTCATCTGTGTCTCTTAGCTTCTGTAGGCAGGTGTTTTGTGAAAGACCGATCCCCCATCTAAGATGTCCTAACTGCTTTCTCTAATCAATTGTCATAGGCTACGTACAAAGAATGGGACAAACCCTGAGTCACGTTGACACTAAGCGCCATACGGACACAGAGGGACTCTGAGTCACATTGACACTAAGTGCCATACGGACACAGAGGGACTCTGAGTCACATTGACACTAAGCGCCATACGGACACAGGAGGATTCTGAGTCACATTGACACTAAGCTCCATACGGACACAGGAGGATTCTGACTCACATTGACACTAAGCGCCATACGGACACAGAGGGACTTTGAGTCACATTGACACTAAGCGCCATACGGACACAGAGGGACTCTGAGTCACATTGACACTAAGCGCCATACGGACACAGGGGGGCTCTGAGTCGCATTGACACTAAGCGCCATACGGACACAGGGGGGCTCTGAGTCACATTGACACTAAGCGCCATACGGACACAGGAGGACTCTGAGTCACATTGACACTAAGCGCCATACGGACACAGAGGGACTCTGAGTCACATTGACACTAAGCGCCATACGGACACAGGAGGACTCTGAGTCACATTGACACTAAGCGCCATACGGACACAGGAGGACTCTGAGTCACATTGACACTAAGCGCCATACGGACACAAGGGGACTCTGAGTCACATTGACACTAAGCGCCATACGGACACAGACGGAAATGTCAAGCGCTGCAGGTTATGAATAGGCTCTGAAAGGTTGACACAGGCTGTGACAAAATATGAAACGAGAACTGTGTAATAGCCCTACGAATTCTGTGTCGCTTACTTTTAACACAATTATTTTTCTGGACAATATTCAGTAGTGCACTTGTGTCAAATATAGAGTTACTGGCATCAATCGCTTTGGCATCCTCTGGGTCTTATCCTTTGCTTCACCACCGAACTTCGTCACACAGAAGCAGACTCATTTCAACCAAATTGTACCTTCTGTGGCTTCAAATCACGTGACTGTAAACACGGTTCTGATTGATGGTTTCGCGTTTCGTAACACTGAATGAACAGGCCTGCTGTACAGCAATGCTTCTCAATATTTGTTTTTTAATTTCGGTTTTTACTTCCGCTATTCCACACAAATCACACCATATCCAGACCCCAGGAAACTTTATTTTACATATGACATCTGTTTCTGAAGCTTTCTATAAAATTAGGAGGCTGTGCTTTAGGCGTACGCTTTTTAAAAGTATGTTTACTCTTATCCGTCACACAGTCTTAAACAGCAGCAAACTTATGGGGATTTTTCATTTATATTTTCTGTCACGGCGTGATGATGGCTCTTTGAGCCGAAAGCGGTAGCCTAAATACGTATTAAAAGCGAAATGTTGGTTAAGACTGGTTGACTGAGAAGAACAAATGTAGGCCTAATGTTGCATCCGCATACCAACTGGGATGTCTAAATATTAAAGCTACGCTTCTTAGTTCGGCTTTTTGTGCAGCTAAACAAGCTCTGAGACTCACTTCGTATTTTACATTGAACATATGAGGGGAAATAAAGTTTCACTAAAACTCTTAACACTTCTTGTGTCCAGTAGGCGTGGGGTAGGCCTAAAATTACTGAGAGAAGAAGAGGAATTTATTTACTGGCCATAAATTTTAAGAAGCCGGAGGTAGGTGTAATGAGAAGTGCAGATGCTAGTTAATTCTGTGGTAATCTATACAGATGGAATGTATCCCTGTGCAAAGCTTAATTATGCACGTGCACAATACACTACTTGGTCCTCGTGCGTAATTTTGTATGTTTCCGCTTGTGTTTGTGGTAAGTTCAAGCTTTGTGGCCTGCAATGGCCTCTTTTTTTGTTTTATTTCGTACTCCTTCCCTCTTCTACCTGCTTGTTCACAGTAGGTGTAGACGGTTTCGATTTTTCACTTGATCACACTCAGACACACACCACAGTCGGTAGGACCCCTCTGGACGAGGGATCAGTCCGTCGCAGAGACCTCTACCTGACAACACAAACACTCACAAGAGACAGACATGCATGCCCCCGGTGGGATTCGAACCTACGATCCCAGTAAGCGCTCGGTCGCAGACCGCGCGCTTACTGGGATCGGAATGGCTATTTAATGATTGAATTAAAAGTACATTCCGTTGAAAATTAATGAAATTATGCCTATTGTTAAAAGAGATTCATATGTAGGTCTAAGTACAGAGACGGCCAAAAGTAAGCGTACATTGATAATCTATAACTTTTTGTTGAGAAATGTTTTTACGGCTTGTGCTCAAAAATGAATCTTTCATTATGCTTGTACCGCTTGCACGAAAATTTTGTATTTCGCTCAAGGAATCTTACTTGAGTAATGTATCCTTTGGCCAAATAGAATGACAGGAAAGGCAGTGTTGTTGATCAAAATGAAAAATAACGTGCTAGGCCGAATACTTTATTTGGTCTAGAAAGATAAACTTATAAAAATATAGAAATAGGGCCCAATATCGGGCAATGCATCACTAGATGCTGATATCCATACGTGAGCCTAGTAGAGTCCACGTACAATGGTTGCTACAGATCATTCGACCACCTGCTTTAAAACGAAAGACTCTTTATCTCGCCCGCATAGCGTATTAAGCTTAGTTCTTTATTCCTTATTATTCTCAGACCAAACCTTGATTATTCACCTACACCGCATTAGCCAATTTTTTGGAGTGTTTACTATCTGGTAGGAAATCAGTTTCTTAACAATTATTTGTTACATCACATTCATTCTAGCAGCTTCCGATGGCCGCGTGGACAAAGATGTAGGCCTGTTTAATGTGTTCCATGTCTGTGCACTATATTATACAAAAAATATGAAACACCAACAAATGCACAAAGGGTTTTTTCGTCAATTATAACACACTCCTACATGTTCCGACCCTGCTGGGTCATCTTCAGGGAGAAACTTCCGTTACCCTTACACTAGGGTTGCACTATGCAGCTGAGTGAGAATGTGCTGTTGACTGTGTACTGCGTTGTTTTTGGAGGCGTGAACTCTCTGCGGTCTCGGCTTGTACTGGGACCACACAGAGTTCACGCCTCCATAAGCGGTGCAGTACACAGTCAACAGCACATTCTCGCTCAACTGTACTGGTTGGTTACTGGTTGGTTGAGGCACTGCGCTACGAACCGGAAGGTCTCGGGTTCGATTCTCCATGGTGTCAGTGGAATTTTTCATTGACGTAATCCTTCCGGTCGCACTATGGCCCTGGAGTCGACTCAGCCTCTGACAGAAATGAGTACCAGGAATATTTCCTGGAAGGTAAAAGCGGCCGGTTCGTAGGGCTGACAAACTTACGACCTTCATGTGCCGATTGTCTAGAAATCTGGGAGCCTCAACCTCCTGGAACCCTAAGGGTCTGTCCAGGCCTGTAATGGGACTGCTTTACCTTTTACTTCGCGGAACGAAAGAAATAAATGCTAAAACTCTGAACAGAAAGAAACATGACTTGAGAAGTTGTGGGTGTTATTTCCAATTTAGGATGAAGACACAGATGCCCTGATGAACACCTTACGCCTCCGATTTTGGGAAAACCAAATTTCAAAAAACTCCATTGTCGACTGAAGTTGAAAAAGTGAGAAGAAAGGCTTAAATACCAAAATTGCCATGTAGTATATACCTTAACCTTTTAAAGCCTAGCGGTAACTTTACGTACCACCGGGTTTAACATTAAAAAATTCTACGTGGTGCCCACATTGCGTTTATGTGTTTTGTACGGATCTCAGAACAAACAGCAACTTTTGCCTTATAAAAACATTAAGAGACTGGTTTTTATAACCGAAGTGGAGAGTGTTTACAGCGCGGTACGCACTGAGTCCTTATATAAAACAGACACGCTTCGTCTTTAAAGGGTTAATCTTTTTTTAATAGTTTAGGTTAGTAAAGAACCAAGCAGTTTAAAACAGCCTTAGCGCATGTAGACCTGAGACTGTCGCACTTGGCAGGGCGCTGTATTGTTAAGGCTCTCGATACTAAGTTACGCAAGTCTGGAAGAGCAAGGAGCCTATAACGTAACACAGTGGCGCCTTTGCGTCACAATTTTTGCACTGGAAAAGCAATAAATATTCTGTGTGTGTGTGTGTGTGTCTGTATATGTGTGTGTGTGTGTCTGTATATGTGTGTGTGTGTGTGTCTGTATGTGTGTGTGTGTCTGTATATGTGTGTGTGTGTGTGTCTGTATATGTGTGTGTGTGTCTGTATATGTGCGTGTGTGTGTGTATTCTTGCCTTAGTTATCTGGCATGCAAATCCTATCTTTTCTGCTTCGTACTATATTGTTATCTGTGGCCCGTCTAGCACTACCATATTTTTCCACATTATCTCATAAACGGCACAATTTTCGGACAGAGTTTATTGAACATAAGGTATGTGTTCGATTTTCGCTACGACTCTTTCTGAAGCATTTCTCATTATAAAAGGATTCAGGAAGATATCATAAATAAATATATGTCTTCATGTAAAGTACCCGTTATTCTTGTCAGACTGTAATAGGGTATAGAACTTGAATTTTCTCCACTAATTTTCGAAAAATCCTAAAGTACCAAATTTAATGAAAATCCTTCCAGTTCGAGCCGAATTGTTGCACTTGGACAGGCAGGCATGATGAACCTAACTGTAGTTTTTCGCAATTTTGCGTAAAGCGCCTAACAAAACAATGGTTGTATTTATTTTCCTATAGATTTGAGTCAGTTTGCTGGATACAGTCTCTACAGAGAGTTGAATTAGCCCTTTAAATAGTAACATTAACCTGAATTATATTTAAAAATTCAGTTCGTACCGCGCAGTAAACGCACTTCATCTCGGTTATAAAAACAAACCTGTTGTTACTGTACAGGGAGGTAATCTCTGTTTACTCTGAGATCCACACAAAACACATAAATGCCCTGTGTGAGCAGAACGTGGAAGTTTTTAATGTTTAACCTCGTGGTGCTTATAGTAACCACCGTGGTTTAAACGGTTATAGCTTGCAGGAACCTCTTACAAGTTATGGGAGAATCAAAACTTGAGACAAGTAGTAAATACAATTTACTTATCTTGCTTAACATTCCAGGCGCGATAGCTGATTATCGAACGTACTGGTTGCGCGACACGAAATAGGGATAAAGTCACTTTGTCAGCAGGCCTGTAGGCCTACACCAAGAGGTGGGTGAAGGCATACGAAAGTCGAAGCGGTGAATTATGCTTCGAAACTTGCAGGCAGAAGAGTGTAGTAGGATTAGCCCCTGTAGATGATGATGATGATGATGATGATGATGATGATGATGATGATGATGATGATGATGATGATGATGATGATGATGATGATGATGATGATGATGATGATGATGATGATGATGATGATGATGATGATGATGATGATGATGATGATGATGATGATGATGATGATGATGATGATGATGACGACGACGACGACGACGACGACGACGACGACGACGACGACGACGATCGCAGCCGCAAGATGTCAGCACACACAAAAGACCGGCACCAGACAAAAGAGCACTATTACATTTCAAATGCCCTCATGTGCTTGACGTGGCTGCTACCGGGGAAAAGAACGTCTCCTGCCGGTGTGTGACGTTTTGTCATATCGGAACAGAAAACATTCCGCCGAACAACAGGGAGCCTGCTGACGTAAAGGGTGAAAGGATTCTGACTGTAGTCTCTATCAACTCTCTCCACACGCAAAGTAAATTTTTTAATATGGACCTTATCCTGATGACACACGGTCCCCCACTAATCCAGGCTACGTGCGGCCCTGCATAGTTCCACAAAACGGGTCGGCAGTCTATGTCTGTGTGCCACAAGGGATATTATACGGTCCTTTGACCCAAGCTATTCATTCAAAAACACACACTTTCAATACAGTACAAATATATTCCGCGGACATGTAATCCTAGATAGACCTAAATATTTGGTTACTGCGAACTAAAATTTAATGTTCGAAATTGCCAATGCACCCGATCACTCTCCTCTCGGTGCCAGGTCCCCAGCAGAGTTGTATAAGTCCCTCTGTCTTCAGTGGATATTGACGGGGTAGGGGGTGGGGGGGGGGCACGTAGCAGCACTAAGACGAGTTCATGTCGAACGATGATCACCATTGAATTATGTGCTATTATTTATTATCGGTGATGATGTTACACTACATGCGACACGTTACACCAGCACACAACACAAGTTACACCTAAAATTCCGTCCCGTGATTTCGATAAATTTACGTTGTATTTCTTGAAAACACGAAAACCCACCTCTGTGCATTCCGGAACATCAATCGACACCTTCCCCAAAACCACACCACCGCCAGAATCGATCATGATTGGCTGCCTAAGATGCCGGCCCCAAATGTTATCCCGGACAAAGTCTAGTTTAAATTTCTACTCATTGTCCAGAGTCTATTATTCTCTAAATAGCTTTCTCTCAAATACCTAAACCGAAAATTAGCATAAGGGGTTCAATCAGTGCAGGCCTCCGCAAATCCCCCCTGCCTTTTTGGAGTGACGAAATCCGCCAGACAAAGGGGCACTTACCTTTAGCTCTGCCCGCTCTTCCCACGCTAAAGTTAAGAAATTTCCACACAAAAAGATTTAAATAAGGTCAGTTAACTAAAATGGAGAGGCGCGCGCCGTACAACGGCCATAATCACAGTCTCATATGCATAAACAGATAAACATGCCAAAAGTCTAGTCAGCTTGCTATCCCATGAGTGCCTGTTCTTGGGATCGAACCAAGTATGGCCTATCTCACCAATTGAAACGGCTTTTATTAGTCACTAACTTGCAGTTTTAGGAAGTAAAATATTTCATGACTAAGAACTGTATAACTTTAGTAGAAATATTATGCTTACCTTGGGTTCCTGCTTATGCTTATGCTTCTTGTAAGTCCTGTAGAAACATGAAGCTGCATAACATAAATTATGTAGAAATGTAGGGCTTATGTTACGTCCTATACAAATATTAGGCCTATATTACTTTTTTGAAATATATGAAGCATGTTTTAGTTGCTGTAGAAACATTAGGCCTATTTGACATTCTGTAGAAACATTAGGCCTATTTGACATTCTGTAGAAACGTTAGGCTTGTTTTGTGTCGTATAGAAATATTGTGCTATATTACGCGTTGTAAAATTGGCTTCCTCCAGATGCTGGCCTAGTAACACGTCACGAACATGCGTTATAGCTTATCTGATATCTTAGAAACCAGGACCCAGTTTTACTTACTTAAAATTAAGTAGGTATAACGGGCAAAGTATAGCCGAAAATAGCACCCATACTTAACCCTTTAAAGATGAAGCTTGTCTGTTTTATATAAGGACTTATTGCCTACCGCGCTGTAAACACTCTCCACTTCGGTTATAAAAACCAGCCTCTTAATGTTTTATAAGGCAAAAGTTGCTGTTTGTTCTGAGATCCGTACAAAACACATAAACGCAATGTGGGCACCACGTAGAATTTTTTAATGTTAAACCTGGTGGTACGTAAAGTTACCGCTAGGCTTTAAAAGGTTAATAGCATGTCGGCAGGTGGTAGAAGCTAAAACCTGGGACAAGTTCCTCATGTAGAAAGCCTCAATTCCCTTTTATGTGCTTCGTTCAGCTTCGACAACCTTCGATTAAACCGAATTCCTAAAGCTCACATAAAACTTTGGCAGTTTCAAATGAACTAACAACATTAATTTGCAAGGTTGACTGAGGTGTGGTGTCTGTTGCAGACGAGCAGGCCAGCGACCTTGGTGGCAGTGCGGCCGAAGGATCAGAGTACTACCCAAGCGGCAGTCCATACCGCATCCAACGACATGCTGCAAATATCCGGGAACGCAAGAGGATGCTGAGGTCCGCACCTGCCCCCCGCCCCCCGGCCCCCCACACACACGAGCGACCGCCAGTCAAAATGTGAGGCTCCGGGGGGAGGGGTAACCACTTACCGAACTTACTCGCATAATTAACCCTTTCATGCTTACAGAAAGAAGCAAACTTGTTTCACGCGAAGTTACCCCAAGTTTATTATAGGCCTACGGCGAAGTTCAGAGGTTTGAGAAGCGGCTTTTTTGCTAAGTCTCTAATGACATGTGATTTTAATCGACGTGTGCATTAGCTACGAAAGGCGACAATATCAGAAATGTAAGAGTGAACTGATATTATTTTCAGGGAGCTAAGACTATACGAAATGACTGCACATCTGTTTAATTAGGTCTGTTCCTTCGATAGGCGCACGCGGTGGCGCAGTTGGTTGAGGCCCTACGCTACAAGCCGGCAGGTCGCGGGTTCGATTCCCGATGGTGTCACTGGAATTTTTCATTGACATAAGCCTCCCGGCCAAACCATGGCTCTGGGGTCGACTCAGCTTGTAACAGACATAAATACCAGGAATTGTTCCTGAGGGGTAAAGGCGGCCGGTGCGTAGGGTTGACAACCTTACACCTAATGTGCTGATTGTCTTGAAATCTGAGAGCCTCAACCTTCTGGAGTCCTGAGGGCCTGTCCGGGCTTGTAATAGGATTCCTTTACCTTTACCTTACTCTTTCAACATACCTCTACGAAATTTACATTAATGTTAGTTTTGAAACCTTATGTAATCAGTGCAAACTCAAGCAATTCTCTCTTCCCTGTGTAAGAAGTACAATTTTCTGCAAAAGGAGGGAAGTTGTGCGAGTAAGTACGGTATTCTTCAGTTGCACCTTGGCTCAGTTTGCAGTGACAGGCCCACTGTGTGTCGATAATCCCGGTTTATATTTTCAGACCTACCATTAAGGACACAACTAGCGTGTCGTAATTTGAAGGGGGCTCGAAGTCTTACACTTTGGTCTTTCGGCACTGCTCTCGTCAAAGAATTTTTATATAAGCCTACAATTATTATTATTATTATTATCATCATCATCATCATCGTCGTCGTCATCATCATCATCATCATCATCAAGTCACTGGATCGGAATCCTTCTTAAAAAAGCAATAGCTGCTCACGTAGTTAATAATGTCCGACCAAGTTTCATCACTACATCCTCAGCAGCCTATGACTGAATTCTAGCCCCAGTTAGTTGAAAATATTTCACACCGTTACACAGAGAATAAGTCTTTAAGGTACACTTTAATATTATCCTGCAGTCTACGCCTGTGTATTCTATGAGATCTTTTCCTTTAGGTTTCCGACAACAAACGTGTAAGTCTAGGCTTTTCTGGTCTCTCTTAGCGGTACTGCATGCTCCGCATCGTTGCGAATTTTCGTGCAGGTGTTGACGCTATTGGGCTCTATGCTGTGCCCCGAGAAATACGTACCGGCTTCAGGCGCCAAACTTGTGTTCATGCGTCTGTCTCAGTAAAGGCGTGTTGCGTATTATCGTATTTATGCAGGCCTTAACCTGTTCAAAGTAACGTGTAGCAGGTTAAACTCGTGAATAATTTACGACTACTTAGTTCAGGAGAGTTTGCCTTCCGTTTTTCTACCTAAGCTTCTAAGGATTATATATATTCAGACCACGGCCGTGCACAAGACAATTTGTAAATCTGCATGGTGCTAGTTTCGGCTTTCCAATTAAGCCGTCATCAGACCTGTTCCTTATCAAAAGCCATATAAAACAACTTATACCATCATGTGGGGTTGATATCCCAGCCCCTTAAAATATCCTTTCCTTTCCTGTGCAACAACAGCCCAAATCGGGCATAGGCCGCCTCCTTTTGGAGGTTTCTAGATCACACTCACACACCACAATCGGTAGGACTCCTCTGGATGAGTGATCAGTCCGTCGCAGAAACCTCTACCTGACAACACACAACATTCACAAGAGACAAATATCTATGACCTCGCTGGAATTCAAAGCCACAATCCCAACAAGCGCCCGGCCGCAGACCCACGCTTTAGACCTCGCTGCCACTGGTTTAGGCTCCGTTACAATATACGTCATAAAAAATTACGTTAAAATGCATACAAGTTATGCAAATTTACAGGATGGGGTTTGAAAATATAGTTTTAAATAGAGATAGAATTTTTCTAAAATAGTATTCATCCTCTTCCCATTAGTTTCGTTAGAAAAATACATAGAGTGTTATACACATTAAATTGGAATTGTAATAGACATCGGATTAACTCTACTTAGTGTAAACTGACAGTTCCAGGGCCGTGAGAATGACAGACTGAACTGTGCCTTACTTACAAAAACACTAATCACCAACAAATACACAAAGAGAGCTTTATCATCAATCGTAACACACTCCTACATGTTTCGACCCTGCTGGGTCATCTTCAGGGAGAATTCTTTGTTATCGTTACACTAAGGTTGCACTTTATATTTGAGTGACAATGTGCTGCTGACTCTATACTGCGTTGTTTTTGGAGGCGTGAAATCTCTGCGGTCCGGGCCTCCCCGGCCCCAGACCGCAGAGTACACGACTCCAAAAACAACGCAGAACACAGTCAACAGCACATTCTCACTCAACTGTAAAGTGCAACCCTATTGTAACGGTAACGAAAATTTCTCCCTGAAGATGACCCAGCAGGGTCGAAACATGTAGGAGTGTGTTACGATTAATGATAGAGCTCTCTTTGTGCATTTGTTGGTGATTAGTATTTTTGTATGATATAGTGCACCTACATGGAACACATTAAATTTGTGCCTTACTTATCAATACAAACTGCTTGACATCTCTATTTAAAACTACAGTTTTAGCACTTATCCTGCAATTTTACACAACTTTAGTGTATTTTAACATACGTTCTTATGTCGTATATTGTAAGGGACTGAGATCGCAATACCACACGCAGATACACGTTCTTGTATGGCTCTTGATAATAAATAGGTCTGATAATGTCTTAATTGGCAAGCCGAAACTAGTAACCTGACGATTTGGGAACTGTTTTGTGCACGGCGGTGGTCTGACTAAAGACAGCGGGGTGTCTCACCTAACGTTTCTAAGGATTAAATAAACCTATAATTTTGCCTTGTGATTTGTCATAACGGAGGACGAACATGGACTCAAGGTGTCCGGAAACAGGATGCTGAGGACTTTGGCCCTCAGAAGGAGGAAGTAAGAGGAGACTTGAAAAAAATTCATTGTAAGAAGCTTCATCATATCTACTCCTCAATAAATAACGGATCCATTAATGTGAATAAATCAAGGAGGATGAAATTGATGAAACATTTAGCACGCATGAGAGAGATGGGAAATGCGTCACTTTGGTCAGAAACTTTAAAGGGAAAAGATTACTTGGGCTATAGAAACCTAGAAGTGAGAACAATAAATTGTTTCTGAACATAAAGCAGTTTATTTTAATTGCGTTAATTGGATTTATGTATAAGTGGGTGAGGTTAGGTCCAGTGGCGTGCAGGTTTGAACCAACCCAATGATTAAAGTTGCTTCCATAAACTTCAGAAAATCCATGAATTACATCACTGATAAAATAATAAACTGAATATTTACGAGTTCATTCGGAACAAACGGACCGTCACAGTGCAGTGAGTGACACCCCTGCTTCTTATTCTGAATGCACCTTATTCGAATTCCGATTGAGGGACTGCATGCGACCCCGTTCTTAGTTACACTCACCCCTTGTTTCAAAATTCTGGGATATTGTTTTAAAATAGAAAATAACCTATTCGAAATAATGTGGTTTCATCATATGAAGCTGTGTAAATTCGGGGTAAACGCTGAACGAGTTCAAACCGGCTTGCTTTTACAGGCATGTCCACGGCGTCATGAACTAAAATATCTCCAGGCCTGCCTACTGTCAATCTCACAGTTCATCCCATTTCGTTTTCGAGGCTGCATAAATAATACATTTGCCTGATCGTCGCTACAGTTATGAAGAATATTACTGCCTCGTTTTCGTTAGACCGTGTTGTATGAAATAGCTTTGATTTCAGCCAGGGCTTGCAGCTGGATGATCTCTTCCATTTAGGGCCGAAATTTAAGAAAGTCTGGATGTATACGTCTCCACTTCTGCACGCCATTCCCAGTGTAGTGTTGAAGTAACTAAATCAAGAATTTTGGAACCTTGTTTTGAAAGCGGAAGACATGTTGCAACACTTGCAAAGGAAGTTAAAAATGCTTGACTTTGTATATTTAAGCAGGGCTGAGGAGTCGGTTCAGAAAAGCTCCGACTCAGACTCCGACTCCGACTCCTCGATTTTTAAAACTTCCGACTCCTTCATAAAAGCTCAGTATGTGTTAATAACGGTAAACCTATAAGACATTTCATCGCCACCACGTGAATCATCAGGCTACTTTTTTGACTTATAACCTATATTTAAGTATAAGTCTAATGGTTACTGTAGCTATCAGGGCTCTGGGGTTGGAGTATCTAGTTAAGATGTTAGACTGAAGTCGGATTCGGAGTCGGTACATTTTTACCGACTCCGACTCCACCTAAAACTTCCTTCCGACTCCGACTCCACCGCCTTTTATTTAAGGAATTCTGTATTCTCACAGACTCCTGCATTTGTGTTAGTCTACAAAGTTAATGACAACTCCGTTTTCAATTAATTTTATATGTGACTCTAAGAAATATGACACAGTGAAATTGTAGACCTGTAAGAAACAAATCTACTGAAGAGACATCAGCCGTCGAGTGTTTTAAAATTAGCACGAACCCAATGCATTTATAACTTAATTCAGCTTTCGAATTTTGTAAGGAAAGTATAGGCCTAGCGTATGAAATATTCATGTGCTTGTGTGTCTGCTTTTTCTAGTTAATTTTCGTGCAAACCGCTAAGATAAGATTTATTAGACACTATTCCATAGTTAGGATCCTGATGTACAATAATTTAGCTTTGGGAATGTCGTGGATCTTGTGAGACTGTGGATCTTGTGAGACCGTGGATCTTGTGAGACCGTGGATCTTGTGAGACTGTGGAACAATACAAATGGCATTCAGTTTTTGGTCCTGATTGTTTGAACCCAGATATTCCTTAAAAATAAAATCATACAAGTTATGAAAGTAATATTAGCCTAAAAACAATATAGTGTCTGTGTGAAATATTTTCGGTATTAGGAATATTAACATAGTCTTGTGCACCTTTGGGGTGAATCTTTCTGTGCCATATGTCAGGCTGGCATCTCATTGCATAGTTACAGCTTTAGTCCTGAGTTGCTGTGACAGGGTTTTCTCCCATTGCTTATTCCCTTCTGGTGTTCTGTCAGTGCACATTCCACCACTCCTGCATAGATGCGTTATCTGTCACCACAAAAACTGATACAGTGAGGACTACGTTACCATACAGCAGGGTTACTAAAGAGGTCGGCCTTATTCCTTACTGTCATCGTTACTGTCCGGGTGAAAGGGTACGTCTATGGTAGTCCTGCGCGTACTGAAGCAAAAATTTTCTATCAAATCATTGAAGTGGTCACGAGAAAGATGGATAATGTTAAAGTTGGTCCTACAGAGTCGAAATGAAAGTGACTGAATTTTGATGATAGACTCAGGGCTGTGGAGTCGGTACACAAAGCTCCGACTCCGACTCCGTTTCCTACTCCGACTCCCCGATTTTTAAAACTTCCGACTCCGACTCCTCGATTTTTAAAACTTCCGACTCCGACTCCTCGATTTTTAAAACTCTGACTCCGACCCCTTCATAAAAGCTCAGTATGTATTAATAACAGTAAACCTATAAGACATTTCATCACCACCACGTGAATCATCAGGCTACTTTTTAGACTTACAGCCTATATTTAGATATAAATCTAATGGTTATTGTTGCTATCAGGGCTGTGGAGTTGGAGTACCTAGTTGAGATTTTAGACTGAGGTCGGAGTCGGAGTCGGTACATTTTTACCGATTGCGACTGCACGTAAAATTCTTTCCGACTCCGACTCCAACTAAAATTCCTTCCGACTCCGACTCCACAGCCCTGGATGGACTTCCAAACTGCATGCTTGAAACACATTTACTGAGCAAATCTCGACTTTTGTAACATGGCTGTAACGTTTGGGGTGCGGGGTGGGTGGTTCTCGTTTCAGCAGCATCAACTCGGCCTTCGACGAGCTGCGGGTTCATGTCCCCACGTTTCCGTACGAGAAACGCCTCTCCAAGATCGACACTCTGCGCTTGGCCATTGCCTACATCGCGCTCTTGCGCGAGGTTCTCACAGCCGACTACGATCCTCTGACGTATGTAGAGAAATGCCTGCGTGGAGAGATCAAGGCGGCCGAGCGCGCCGAGTGGAACACGAGTGGTAAGTATCACTAGAGGCAGTGGAACACGAGTGGCAAGTGTCACTAGAGGCAGTGGAACACGAGTGGCAAGTATCACTGGAGGCAGTGGAACACGAGTGGCAAGTATCACTAGAGGCAGTGGAACACGAGTGGCAACTGTCACTAGAGGCAGTGGGCCAGTAGCGACGGCTGCAGGGTTTCATTATCTGAGAATATGTGGAACTTGTATGGAATAACACGATAATGGGGAAAATTACATGACGAGGAATTTCATAAACTTTACAATATTCATTTCTGGGCATTGGCAATGAGTTGAAATTACAAACCAACCAAATGCACGATTTATAGTATGCAATATATATATCATTGATATAGGCCTAGATTATATACTCTAATACATACTATAATAGATTAATTAATATGAGGTTATATTAATAACTTATTACGAAAGAAACTTAAGGTCTTGCAGCATTTCGTTACGATCGAGGAAGCTGTTGCATGAAATCAGACGTCATTATTATATCAGTGTAGAACATCAGCACTATTTCTAAATACCCAAAACTTTAAACCTTCTCCTCTATCAGTTTAGGGATTTTTTTAGTGGTGAAGGGCCCCGCAGCAGACGCTACGGACGCACTGAAGCCATGAAGCTTATTGTGCAACCCTATGGTGAAGATGAAGATGATTATTTTTTGTCCTTTTCCTAGTAATGGACCACCGGTGGAATGAAACTGACATGGGAAAACCGAAGAACTCGGGGAAAAACCTGTCCCACTGCCACTTTGTCCCCCACAAATCCCACATGGACTGACCCGGGATCGAACCCGGGCCTCCGCGGTGGGAGGCTGGCGGCTAACCGCCTGAGCCATGGCACGGCCAGTTTAGGGATACTCCATTCCCTTCTATATATTTTCTTATAAAAGAGTCCGTCTTTTGGACTTTGACAGTCTTGAAAAAATTTGTCATGATCCGCGGGTAATATATAGCCATATGTTGTAAGGCGTATCATATACCGGCTGCATAACCTCAGGTTTATTTAATTACTTATAATGATTTGTACAGTTCCTTCTCCAATTTCTCTGTGAAGACTGTCTGCATTAAACAATATTGATATTGATGCAAATGCAGCTCCCGGTACCTCTTACGTTGTGTGTTCAAGATTGTCGCTTTTTTATGCTGTAAATGTGGCTACACACCCTAATTTTATTGCAAGTTTCCCAGCCATCATATACAAAACTTACGTCCCACTCTTTTTTTCAGATCAGCAATGAAGGTTAAAGTTTATAAAACTCCTTAATACTGCAAAACAGAGGCTTGACGTTAAGCAATGCTGTTATGTAATGTAGAGTTTTTTTTTTTCGTAGCTCTTAGGTATCACAATGCTAACTGAACCTTCTATACTGCCGCGGTTTATTGCTGCTGTCTTGTTGTGTTATAATAAACAAATGAGTTTTCCATTTGGTTTCCATAGAAAAGACGCGAGCGATGTTCTGCTTACGTTAATTAAAACATATAGCTAATAACACTCTAAAATTCTCGCAGACATAAGTAAGCCCTTCCGACAGTACAAAATTAGGCCAGCCTCAGGCAGAAAAATTAATTTGTGACATTTTAATTTTTTAATTGTCTGCATCTCCGTTACTCTTGCTCAGTACATGAAGACAAGTCTTCAGCAGCAAGGCCAGTTTAAGATATTTCTGGCCCTGATGCAAAATTAAATTTGGGTGTCCAACCTACTTATAATCCTGAAATAACAATACAGAGAAATGTAAAAATTTTCATTAAAAAAACTCACATTTTTGACACAAAGCCTGAGCAATTACAGCCAGTCTCTTCGAGGACGCCGCTACAATGGGATTCCACACGGCCGCATGCATTAGCATAGTCTTAGATCTGCCCCTTACACGGCACAGCAAATACCAGTGAATAAGTCGTGATTCAGTAAGGAGGATATTTACAAGGTGACAATATGTTGATAATTTTGGTGTTGTTATGTTGGCAGACCTAACAGCACGCTTGTCGTGGATCAACTGGGAGAACCTGGGTGTGAATCCGAATAGGAGGAGTGTGCTGACAACTCTCACGTTAACAGCGGACAACATGAACAACTGACGACGAAGTGATCGGCAATGTAACAGCAAATCAGTGATTTTCACATGAACTGGTGATCAAAACGTGTAGTCTGACAAGAAGCTGGCAGGACTGGTGTTTACCCGGCGTGCTAAAGCCTTTTAGTATTAAACTCCATAATATAATAACGTATCGAATATATGTTGTGTTGCGATGCATTGTTACGTTTTTGTTTGCATTTATTTACTTTAGTAACTTGTGTTATGTAACGTGTGCGGGAAATTATTCTTGTAGGAAACATGTTGCTCATGTTAAGAAGCCATAAAGGCAGTAAGACCATGTAAATGCTGCATACAACGTCTACAGCTTAGTATCACTACGCTGGGCTGTGGCGTGGAGAGCAGGTCGGGTAACGCTCCGCGCCCGGACTCAATAATTAGTGTTCCCCTATGATAATTAGCGAAGTTAGTAAGTTAGTCACAGATGTCATGCGAGGAATACAAAGTACTGCCTTCTGTGGGAGTAAAGGAATCCAGTATGGGAGAACCGACAACAATTTTAGTATTTAGTATGTTTGGGGACACCCCTCCCCCCCGCGACCCAAGGGCTTCTCCAACACCGCAGCGTCTGGGGGTCTTATCTATGCCACTGAAGCCACGCTACTGCAGCAGAATGTATCCAATCACATAAATGCATGGCTGTTTAGATAAATTCTAAAAGGTTTTGACGATGGTGTATAATGTTGTGTGGTGATGGGTTTATGGACTTTATCCATCGTTCGAAGAGTAAAATATTAAAAAATTAAAAATTAAAATCACGACTTCTTGGAAGCTTGCTGTGTTTCCGTCCTCACATGAATGGAGAAGAGAAGAACGTCTACTCTGTTGGGCCCAACTGAGTGGGTGCTCGTCTCTTCTCCCCCTCCATTCGCCTGAGGATGGAAGCACAGCTAGTTTCCAAAATGTTGTGATTTTAATTTTTTAATATTTTACTCTTCGGACGATGGATAAAGTCCATAAAACCATCACCACACAATACATGGATGTTGTTAAATGATATAATGTGAAGGCCCTCTCTCAAGTCCTGCTGCATGGTCATCTGTTCGTGCATGTCTATTAAGCTTGTCGCTACTAATATTACATTTTAAAATAACGTACACAGTCTGTGTCAGCAACGACAAATTTGGCGGTCACAGTGTCAAAAATTCGTACAATCACCGTACCTGTAATTTCCGATTTGATAAATTAATTTCTACGTAATATGTAGACAGGATTTAATTTCTCTTTTCATATAACTTCACATGCTTAACTCCAGTCGTGCTTTAAGGTGGGGTGGCCCTCTATTCCAGAAGTTTCATAAAATACCTAGTTTCGCGAAAGTCAAAGAGGTGTTTAGCGAAGTAAAGCTAATATATTCTTATATCGGCGTATGGTTCTGAAATCATTTATATCGCGTGTTTATCTTTAAAACGTTTATTGCCTCTGTGTTAGGCCTACATACTTCACCGGCTGCTTTTTCTCAGCACGACTAAATATTTGTATTTAATTATGGAACGAAAACCGCGGGGGGGGGGGGGGGCGGGTGTCGTTGTAATGTCTAGGCTAGGGTTTGGACGAGCCAGGTTTCGAACTTCGGCTGGGGAAGGAGATTATTCTGGTCCCCATAATGGCCCTGGGACCCACCCAGCCACCTGTTCAATGGAAAACAGGTTACTCTCCCGACGGTAAAGCGGCCGCAGCTTAAAGTTAATCATTGACCTCCATTTAATGCCGAGATTAAGAATCGGTGGAGTTATTACCTCTCCCTTTATATGCCTTCATGGCATGGGCAGGGACAAGTTGACCTTTTTATGTAACTGAAAACAACGGCTTGCTCGAATACCTGTCCAAAATGTTGATTATATTGCACTCATTTATGAGTTCTACCCTTCCAAATTATTCCACCCATGCCATTCATTCTAAAACATCTAGTCTAATTATGGCAGACATGAGTTTGTTTCCAACTGGCAAACACATAATATGATAGAATTTAGATTAGGCATATACTGTATATAACTTTGTGTGCCGTCAGTGATAAACTGTTGTAGTGTTCCTTTCTGCTGTGTGTTGAGTTCCATATTTTGATGTTAAATGTGAACTTACTCTGCTTCACTAACAACAAATTTCAGTTTCTCTTTACAAGCTGTGCTCTTCTAAAAGAAGTGACAGAACACAAACTCTTCTAGACTAGGTGACACGCTACTCGCAGTATTTCATAAATGGCAACTGATATGGTTATGATTGGCTGTTACTGGACGTTTTCATTACTCTAGATGAGTAATCGGCTGGTGACTGAATAAAAATTATGTTAAAAATTTGAGTACACAATGAAGAATTTCTTCAAATCACCAATTTTTCTTTTGTGACAAAAGAAGTCAAAGAGAAAAGCTTATCTTTGAGACCTGGTGGACATAAAAACTTATGTAATTTTTATTTAACCTAATCAAAGCGTTAATCTTAGCGTAACATTCATTGAAGTAACACTACAAAAGTAGTAATTTTAAATTTCATACATTGTTTATATTCTGCTTGGCAGTGATCTCGTCCGGCCGACCACAATATGAATTCCATGTTGGTTGTGTTGTTTGTAATGTATTTTTTGTTTAGTGAAATAGATGTTGATATATTACATGTGTTGTTGTTGTTGCTATTACACAACATAAGGCATCGTCGCATCAGAGGAACAATTGTTTCTATCTGTTTAGTCATATCTCCCAACAAAGTAACATCTTATTTGGATAAATTCTAAAAGGTTTTGACGACGGTGTACAATGTTGTGAAGTAATTGGTTTTTGGAATTTTTCTATCGTCCGAAGAATAATTTAACTACAATTAAAATGACGACGTTTCGGAAACTGGTTCTGCTTCCGTCCTCAGGCAAAAGAGGTGTCCCTCTGTTCCCCCTCATTTTACCTCAGGACGGAAGCAGAACCAGTTTCCGAAACGTCGTCACTTTAATTATAGTAATTTAGTTTTCGGACTAGGGAAAAATTCCAAAAACCCACTGCTTCACAACGTCCTATTTGGTTAAATGTGCCCGAATCGGTTGCCTTGATGGTAGCTCTTATGACTTCTGGATTAAGAACGGAGAAAGGGCATACATAAAAATGCAGTTTATAGGATCTCGCAAGTGGTACTGTTATCCTCACATTTGTTATTTCATGCACTGAGAACTACTCAACTGAAGCGCTTCATATCGAGTTTGCCCATTACGGATAGGCCTAGAATATATTAAAAAGTATTTCTCTTAAGCATTACACAATCTATGAACCATTCCACATCAAATCGCATATAAGCAGGGAAAATTTAAATTTTATGTTTAAATTTTTGCGTATTGTGCAATATTTCAGGCTTTCGTAGCGGTACAGGTTATCTTCATTTCTTCTGCATTATGGAGCCAATTCGACCCTTAAACATGAGACCAAAACACTGTCTAGAAACGACGGGTGCCATTCACCCAGTGACATGGCGGAATAACCCAGAAGAGCGGAGAATTTCGTGTATTAGTCGAGCATCTACAGAAAACTGTTCTCATGAAATTCGGACCCGTTACATCCACTAGTTTCGGAGATGTTTGATCGAAACTGAGACTTTTCACAATTCGATTATATTCACCCCTCCCCCCCCCCCTCCCCACACGATTCTTTCTTTCGTGTCCAGAACCATTACAATTAGAGAACATAACTAGACTTCCTTTTAACCTTTTAAAGCCTACCGGTAACTTTACATACGACCAGGTTTAACATTAAAAAATTCTACGTGGTGCCCACATTGCGTTTATGTGTTTTGTACGGATCTCAGAACAAACAGCAACTTTTGCCTTATAAAACATTAAGAGACTGGTTTTTATAACTGAAGTGGAGAGTGTTTACAGCGCGGTACGCACTGAGTCCTTATATAAAACATTCG
>BLKM01000110.1:299492-367909 GCA_013340265.1 Coptotermes formosanus
AAGGGTTAATATAAAAAAATTCTACGTGGTGCCCACATTGCGTTTATGTGTTTTGCATGGATCTCAGAACAAACAGCAACTTTTGCCTTATAAAACATTAAGAGACTGGTTTTTATAACTGAAGTGGAGAGTGTTTACAGCGCGGTACGCACTGAGTCCTTATATAAAACAGATACGCTTCGTCTTTAAAGGGTTAAAGCAGTTAATAATGCTTAAAGTTTCATCTAACCTATTCTTGTGATCGGCAGCCAGATGCTAGGCAACAACGGCCTTGCTGTGAAGAAGGAAGTGGTCAACATTTTTTTTCTGGATTTCTTATGTAATGGATTACAGAATAATAACTTCATTGTCAACAAACGGATCTGCTGACACCCTACAGCCCTAACACAACAACAGTCCCAGTAACACGATATTCGTTAAAAGAAGAAACAAGAAATGTCTGCATGGAGATTGAACGTAAATTGTGACATCGCTAAAAATTTTTGCTGTGTGTTAATTTTAAACTTTTTAAAGGCATATGCACAAGGTGATATCTTTTACAGCATATTTTAATATAATTCAATGAATACTGAAGCATCTGTGTACAGCGATTTTATGAAGTCAGTATTTTAACACAGTGGCTGTAAGAATTAGTCAGTGCGGATAATCTAGTGGGTTACAATATGGATATTTGAGTGGACATCACATCAGTGACCCCCTGAAGATGACAATCCGTGTCGTCGAAACAAATGTCGGGGATTGTTTATAAAGGTTAACAATAAATTTAATAGTGCATTATTTGGTACTTGTCAGTTTATGATTAAAATGCACGGTTGTAACAATATGAAGTTTTTTCTGGAGTTTCTTCCTTCAGTGTTGCTATGAAACGCCCTCACTTTCCTCGTGAAGCCACTGTATCAGTGCAGACACTGACGGAGTCCTTCCATTGCAATGCGTTGTCTTTTAAATATTCTTAAGTACTACGATGTAACCGATACTGCCAGTCGATACGGAGAATTTCCTACCGCTAGTTGATGCGGCATGGAATTTTCCAAAGCATCCGTCTCCGCGGTATGCAGCCCGCATAATATTATAGATATATACTTGCCCTCTGTAATGCTTCCAACTTCGCCTTACACCGTTACAAATTCAGTCTGTAGGACATAAAAACAAGGGCTCTCGTCTTACTTTTCCGTTGTTAGGAGGGTGGGAAGGGGCGAATTTAAAGGTCAAAAAATTTATTCGCAAATGTATCCACGTGTAGGACTGTACGAAATAATTAATATTTAGTGTACACAGGTTTAACTTGCGTGGAATCATATTTAACCCTTTAAAGACGAAGCATATCTGTTTTATATAAGGACTCAGTGCGTACCGCGCTCTAAACACTCTCCACTTCGATTATAAAAACCAATCTCTTAATGTTTTATAAGGCAAAAGTTGCTGTTTGTTCTGAGATCCGTACAAAACACATAAACGCAATGTGGGCACCACGTAGAATTTTTTAATGTTAAACCTGGTGGTATGTAAAGTTACCGCTAGGCTTTAAAAGGTTAAATCTCTGTTACTTAATGTATGGCTGTTTCGGCTTTTTATCTTAAAACGCGGTCTGATCGCGACTGGCTGCTGCTTCACATGGAAGTGAGATGGCTGTAACGCAGTAAAGCACTAAGTCACGTTTTAGAGCTTGAGGTTAGTTGCAAGCTCTATATTACTTCAGGAGCAGTACTGCTCATCGTTTCTTGCTGTTGACGACTTGCTAATTAACTGGCTTACCCATAATATACAATGTGAACTGAGAAAGAGTCTTCACAGTTTCTCATTTCACATTGTAAGATCTGTCGCACATAGGTATGCATAATATAAAGATGGCTTACCCGTAAGATATTTATAATCATTTTTGTGCACTTAACAGAAAAAGTGTAGGGCAAAAACGGGAAATTTCTCATCAGTATGGATAAAATTCAAGGATTCCACCGTAATCTGAGTTTGAAGTTAGGAATAATTGCCAGTGTCTCCGCTGAGATACTTCCTTCTGTGTGCTGGATTGATGCCGGGAAGGCATTATTCGGTGCCATTTAAGAACGTGTAGATGTTCTGCAGCAAAATTCTTGGGCTATTTTGAAAGTAGTTTCGATGGTTTTGGCTGGGTTTGTAATAAGGTCAGTTTGCCCCAGAAGAACTTACTGATTTGAAGGAAGACAGAACACATCAGTTGAAATCTCGCTGGATCTTATTGGACATATTTTGGCTGTCAGTTGAGGAAGAAGGTTATGTGACGTCCATCATGGTTCTTAGGATCCTGTCACCATTTTTGACCACGTATTTTTGCGAACTGATGTTTTAAAGGCTCAGGAAACTAGAAAACTAAAAACTGGGTGCGACCAGGCACGGTGACTGAAGCAATGAATACAGCTTTCCCACATATTAATTTACTTTACTTAAATAAAAACCCACAAACGTAACACTGAAACAACAAAAACAAGTATGAAACTTTCGATCTTTTAATATATCCTATAGCATTTTAACTGTTATGTAGGGGAGGTACGAAACACGTCGTCTTGAGTTCGCAGTTGAAATAACTGACTAACCAAATAACACCATGGAATAGACTCCTTCTAGAGAATCTAGTAGTTTCTCAGCTAATACAACAAATTCACCGCATTTTATGAAATGCGACAGTCAGGAGCGCGTCCAGAATTTTTCATTTGGGGGAGGGGGGTGCTGATCCTGACGTTATGTAGTATATTGAAATTTATATTGCATTTATATGCATACAGATATAAGTAAACGTTTCATAATTCAAGCACTTAATTTAAGTTACAATGTCTAATCTTTTTGGCTTTTTGAAGTTTATTTACGACTTCCTCAATTTTAGTTTTATTTTTCAAATTTCCAGTTTACTAGTCATTATCCGGCTTCAGTGTCTGTTTTCGACCAAATGGCAAATCACATAAAACCTTTTATGTCATCCTGTCTACAAAATCTATGTCTTTTTTAGATTTAGATTGGGGGCGGGAGGCTGCAGCCCTGGAGGCCCCCGCTTTGGGTGAGCGCCTGCTGGCGACAGTTCATTACAGTGTTTACAAGAACCCGCCACTTGTCCTTATCCTGAGCCAGATCAGTCAAGCCTGCCCAGTTTTTCCAAGTGGTATCTTTCCCTTAGGTTTCCTCACAAAAACCCTGTATGTACCTCTTCTCTTCCCCATACGTACCACATACCCCACTCATCTCACTGTTCTTGATTTGATCACCCCCCATTAATGTCTGGTGAGGGGTACAGGTCATGAAGCTCCTCGTTACGTAGTCTTCTCCACTCCCTGTTACCTCGTCCCCCTTAGGCCGAAATATCTTCCTCAGCACCCTATTCTCAAACAATCGCAGCTCATATTCCTCAATGTGAGAGTTTCAGACTGATATAAAACAAGGAAAATTACAATTTATATATATAATGATATACTATACTGTTAACGTACAGGCTATTTCTCATGTCTGCTGCTCAGTCATTTACCGAATTACCGTTAGCTCGTCTGAAGATGTTCTGCACTTTACGGGATCTTATTTTGTCTAACCTACATCGTGGGTCACTTCTTGTATGATCGCTTAGTAAATATCAGCTTCGCACCCAGATTTTTCCTTGGGGGAGGGAGGGGGGCTGACCCTAAGGCTGTATATAATTTATGTTTGCTTTCAAAAATTATGTTATTAAAATCACATTGTAAGTACAACGTAACAGTGTCTGCAACTGCATTTACATACATACAAATATAACTACATATTACACGACTCAATCACAGTCTCCTGTCTTTTTTTTCTTTTTTTTATTTTATTCATTTATTTTTCAAAATTCTAACGTACTAGTCATCTGCCAGTTTCAGTGGCTGATATTGGCTGACGGGGAAATCATGTAAAACTTTTCATATAATACCTACAAAATCTGTGTTTTTTAAATTTAGGTTTTGTGGGGTTTAGAGGGGCTGCAGCCCGGCAACCCCACCCCCCCCCCCCCCCCCTCACGCTTGGGTGCGTTCCTAGTGAATATGGTGTGTAAAACTCAATATTAATTGCGATACATTGAAATAAAACTCGGACACACTGCAAACTGGAATAGCGGCAGAAGTGACCACGATATGGGTCAGATAGAATAATCTGTTCTGCTTTTCAAACTAAATGATAACCTTTGAAGTTAGACATAACGAAAGATTGTAATCATCGAATGCGTCAGTGATCACGACAGCCATTTGAACAGCTGAAAAACCGTGCTTACTTATACCAACTGCGTAATTTTCTCCAGCTACTCGGAATACTAAACATGACCTTGAGAATTTTAAAATCAACACTGCGTTTGGGTTAGCTGATTGGTCAGTGTCGGAAGAATCTTTGAAATCGAGATCCGTACTGATCCATCACGTATCTGGAGGTAATACTAGTAATTTACACTGCGGATTTATGCTCTGTGAGCGCGTAGCCCTAATCCGTGTGTGCTACGGGTATTATGATCGGTGTCTGCGGTTGAACTGGAAAGACAAAGCCGGTTGTGGAAGGTTTGCAGACTAATTTGTGCTGCGGCATGTGTCACCGAAGAAACTGAGTTTTGAAAATTTCGCTGTAAGAGAAGTAACATCGGACATGGTACATTCGTAATGAACATGGCGTGTTAGACTACAATGGAAGGAACGGAGATAATAATATGGAGGGGGTTAAGTGGGGTACCCCATATTTACCGCATCCCATGAGTAGTATTTCACAAAGGTAGAGTGTGGATATAATACTATATGTCACAACACAATAATGTCACAAACTGTCAACAACACGCCGTCTCACAAGTCACGTACGAGACGAAGCTACAGACCGGAGGGCGTAGGCTATGATATGAGAGGGAATCGGAGGGTAGGACGTCTAGATAGCATTAGGTTAGGCTGGGTTAAAGTGAGTCAGGTTGTTCAGTGCAGTCGTATGTAGTAAGGGCATCATGCATTTTAACATTAGGTTAGGTTAGGTTAGGTTATGTTGGTTTAAAGTGAGTCATAATGGTTCAGTGCGGTCATTCGTGGATGTAACATTGTGGCACTGAGTAAATAGGTGGCATTTTTATTAAGGCTTGTAGTGCCCAGACTGTAGAGTGGGAGTCAGAAGGAATTTTGAGTGGAGTCAGAGTTGGTAAAAATGTATCAACTCTGACTCTGACTTTGATATAAAATCTTAAATAGATACTAGCTACAATAACCATTAGACTTATACTTAAATATAGGTTATAAGTCTAGAAAGTAGCCTGATGATTCACGTGGTGGTGCTGAAATGTTTTATGATACCATTTACCATTTTAGTAGGTTTACCGTTCTTTAATACATATTGAGCTTTTATGAAGGAGTAGGAGTTGGAAGTTTTGTGTACCAACTCCACAGCCCTGGTAGTGCACTTGTCTTCACGGACTGACCCTGAAGATGAAGGCACTATAGTCACTGAAAACGTACTAACACCTTACCAGTGACACAATGTAACATCCCAGAAGGTTTAACCTAGTAAATCTTCAGGATCGAGTTCTTTTAGCGGTAGCATGTTGTTATATGAGTAGATTGGTTTGTTATTTTTCTGAATATAAATATCTCAAATGAGGATAATAGCAATTCAGCATATTCTTGACAGTTCTGCAAATACAACATAAAGATTTTCTTGAGAGAATTGGGTGCAAAAATAGGGGAAGCAGATATTTACAAACCAGCAGCTTGAAAGGAGCACTTACATGACACTAGGACATGGTGCAGCACTATTTTCTGGCACATGTACAATTTGTGTTTCTTGGCTTGGCAATGTTGAATCAAGTGCTGGTATTAGTATGCCTGATTAATATAATTAGTCATCCTGTTTACACAGAATTGGTGGAATTTGTATGTTAATGTACTTTTGTGTATTTTGCAGTATTATGGCATTTGTTGGTAATTTTCATTGAAGAATGTCTGTTGTTGACAAATTGCGGAAATTTGCAGGTAAAGGCTGGTGGCGTAAAGGTATGATAAAATAAGTACAATTCTACTGGAAAGCATACAATGGCTATGCTAAAGACTGAACTGTGTACAGATACCGAGGCAGAAGGAATGGCTGTATTAAGTGAATATCAGTTGATTGATGTAAAACATGAGGCTGTAATCAAGAGTGAGGTTAAGGTGAGGTTTGATTGTGTTTCTTAAAAGTCTTTATCAATAAACAAAGCAGTAATACACTTTGAATATAACTTGAAATGTTTCATTTTTTTACACATATTTTCTGAAGAATCTGGCATTTTCGTGAGTCAGACAAGTGAATCTGAATCAGGTGAAATACTAGGACAGTGTTATAGAGATTTGTGACTGTATAAAGCAAATTGAAACATGCGATATTTATTGGGGGAGCAGAATATATGAATAGCTGAGTGTGTTAAAATTTTGTGCTATGACTATTGTCAAATTTAAAAAAAAAGTGTGTTGTGAAATGTTACACAGGGTAGCAATGGAGAGGAGGGCAGTTAACCACAACTACATTTGAGATGTTTGCTCTTCTGGGGTACTATGCAGCATTGAATTGTAACACTTTACTGATGTTTCAGGACAGCGTATGGGTCCCATCTCCAAGGGTGAAGAAGTCCAAGAAGTTTCTTTGACTTCTTGATCCTTGAAGATGGGACCGATACGTTGTCCCGAAACGTCAGTAAAGCTCTTTGAACCTTGAAGATGGGACCTGTATGTTGTTCCAGATTGTTAAAGATTTTGATACACGAGTAGTGTGCTCCCTTTGATAAGTGGTTAAGAAACACATGGATAAACATACATTCAGATTGATCAGTAACATGCGGTGCCAGTAATTGGCTAAAATCATATGACTGTTCAGAGAGACAGCCTCAGTTTTGAGACTGTAGGAAAGGAAATGTATTGTAAGGACAGGAAAGAGTGTAATTGATATTATCTTATGATATTATAGAATAACATGGATGTGTATAAAGTGGAACCTGAATCATGTGCTGACGTTCACCCATCAGCATCCTTTAGTGATGATCAACTGATTGATGTGAAAGAGGAAGAACTCTCAATACCAACAGCATGTCCACTACTAGAAAACAAAGATGAAGTGAGTTACAGAAATTAAGTTTTTTTAGTTCATTCTTATATTAACACATTTGTTGAAATTTCTACAATTATTTTCCTGCCGTAGTTGTTTTGTTATGCTCTTCTCTTAGCCAAACTACGAAAGGGGCATCAGGAATTGGTGGTTCACTCACCAGTGAATGTGAATCTGTCTATCCACTGTCTTGCTACAGTAGAATTCCTTTAATCTGGCACTAACAGGACTGGACAGGTGCTAGATTGTCTAACAGTATGTATTCTGACCAAATTTCTTACAGGTGACTTTTTGTTAATTTGCAGCCAGCCATCAGAGGATGTGCACTTGTCAGTTATTTTCATTTTGTCATAAAAAGATGTAGCTTTCTCAGTTATCACAAGTCCAGTTATGGGTCTTCCGCCACAACACACTGCTGTAAACCGCCTATACAATACCTTGGCCAGCTGTCAAAGTGTAAGAATTTTTGGAGTATCAACATCTGGATTAAAGGAATTCTGCTGTATCTGTTTGTCATATGTGTATGTTAATGAAAAGACAGTTTGCATAGGTTAATGCTGTTTGTGTGTCTTCATATCTGCCTGTGCTACGCGTATGTATTCTAATTTTAACCAGGTGTTAAGTGGTGAGCAGTTCTGTGAACCATTTTATAGGAACAGAACTGAGTATCATTTTGTCTTTTATTCCCTGCAGATTACTTTTGAACCCATTTCATAAGCTGTTATTAAACTTTCTAGGAGCTTTATGTCTTTGGAGATTGCAACAACACTTCATCGGTTTAATTTGTCTTGTATAATATGTGTCTGTTGCAATAATGCAACTTTGTAGGCATGAAGCAACAGTTTCACAATACATTCATTGCAGTTACACCATGACATAATCATACAGTATGACTGATAATTGTGGGAAATGTAGTATCAGTAAACCTTGGTTACTGTTGCTTGTAACTGGTGTTAGACTCTATGAAAACTGGTATACAGTGCTAGATCCATTGACCCAGCTTTACTCAATGCAGTCACTAATAATTCTTTTTGTATGTACTGTGGGCAGAATATTATGCTAGACTAGAAGCCTGAAATTGAGGGAGGTGACATTAAATTATATATGGTCTTATTTTATCTGACAAATATTCTTTGTTACGTCCTGTTGGTTTGCTTATCATATCAAAGTAGTCCATCCAGCCAGCAGCCCCCATGTGCAGTAGAATAGTGGCTGGAAGTGACAAATGATATTTGTCACGTAAAATGATGTCTGTCTATTAAGAAATAGGAAATAACAAAAGTATAATACAAATACATAAATAAGTATGCAAAAAGAAAGTTTTGCATGTAGACAAAGACATAATAATAACATTCAAAATGATGTTGATTGTGAAATTGGTTGTAACTGTTTCCATCAGTGTCTCTTCATTGGGTTGTCTTTTTTTATGAAACCTTATCCAGGTGCATTTTGAGATATGTAATCATGACCTTGCTTTGTTAAGGTTCAGTTTAGAACCTAGGTTTGTACAGCCAAATAATGTCATTTTTTGATTCCCACTTTTATCCGTAGTTTCACACATTCCTTCCTCTCCCAGTCTGTGTTCATGATACAGTGAATAAGTGGTGACAGTAATGATGTTTCCAGTGTAAGTCGTAGTACAGCTGCTACTGACAGTTTACTATTATGATTGAATTGTTATTTTGCCGACTCCAGCTCAGGTAAAGAAGAGAAGTGTGTTATTTGATGATACTGTCAGTTACTAAGATTATATAGTGTTAGTGATAGGTGGATGAATGAATATAGAGCATGGTAGAATGATATTGACAGGGTAAAACAGGAGTCTTCCTAGTGCCACTTTGTCCACCATAAATCCCACATGGACTGATCTGACTCTGGCACACCTTATTTATTCAGGTTTGTTAGTTGATGGTGTTCTTTCTGTACAAACTATGTGAGTCACACTTTTAGCAAAGTAATTCAAAGTACCTGATGGGGAGGCCTCCACCTCAACATTTACTTTTCTTTTATGATTTTGTGAGTTTCTACCTGATGATGGGCAGCATATGCAGCCAAAACGTGTTGTAGGATAATAAAAAGGGGCATGAAAATAGTATTGTGTTTATTCTGTAAAGATTGCAGTAGTGATTATTTATGATGATGGTTCCAAAAAAAATACCTTAACCTTCAAAAGCCTAGTGGTAACTTTGTGTACCACCAGGTTTAACATTCAGCAATTCTGCATGGTGTATGTGTTTTGTATGGATCTCAGAACAAACAGCAACTTTTGCCTTATAAAACATTAAGAGACTGGTTTTTATAACCGAAGTGGAGAGTGTTTACAGCACAGTACGCACTGAATCCGTGTATGAAACAGGTATGCTTCTTCTTTAAGGGGTTAATAAGTAGTTTTAGACTGTTTGTGTAACATGCTATAAGTAGTTCTGTCTTCGTCTGTCCTGTCTGTTATTACTCTAATCATATTCTGACATATTCGATTATTAATTTTTCATTACTGGGTTTCTGTACGGATGTACTTTCCTTGCAGAAGGAATTGTGGAATGTTTCTGATGTTGAGTCATCTATAAACCCTCTGATAAAGGATGAGTTACATGAAGAAATAACTATAGAGGAACATGAAGTAAAACTAGACAGGTGAGAATAGTGCTAGTTTGTTGTAGCTGTGGGGATATATATGTTGCTGTGGATGGATAGGATATGTGATGTTTGTTGTCTTGAACCAAATAATTTACTGAATAATGTTGACTGAGATTTTCCCAAACCTCCTGAAATAGAATATACAAATACCAGATAGATGTGTGTCATGTTACATGTCTCTCTGTGATCAAGCACTTCAACAAAAAACTAATCTACAGTGTAATTTTTTAAACAATAGATGTGCAAGAAACAGAAATATTATTAAAAGTTCTTTCAGCTGCTATGTGACACATACAGGAATACTTAAAAAGACAGAAACTCATGAATGTTGACTCTAAGATTTTATACAAAAATCGTGAAATAATTTAGTTTGAAAACTGTTAAACTCATGATTAAGATTGTCTGATATGCATACAGTTTCCAGAAAACTGTCTCACTTTATGTGCTTCTTGTGGAAAACAGTAAGAATATAAAGAATGTTCGTGGGTGAGTGCTGTAGAGATCATTAATGAAGTCCCTTGGTATAACATGCAGAAGATCGTAGTAAGCCTATATCTGTGACAGGGATACATGTCTTTAAGATTTACAGCCATGAATGCCATGGAAACAACAGTGAATGACATATGTTTACATCTTAATATAAGTTTATCTTCCCATATAAGCCCTCATCTGGGCGCTGCATTGTTGTTGTCATTGTCATCATCATGATCATCCTCATCATCATCATGGTCATCGTCATCACTGGTGGTGGTGGTGGTGGTGGTGGTGGTATAGTGAGTGGGCTATGAGCTGGACACCTGAGATACTGTGATTTAGTTTCTGACAGTGGGCCTACCAGCCTCCTGTTTGGTTGGTACAGGGGATTTTTTCCTGGGGCTGAAATGGCCTGGGTTTAAAGCCAACCACTCATCTCCCTCCAGTGCGGGGCTTTTGAACCTTCTTTTGCTCTCATACCACCACCACAAACAAAACATTTACACATATACCACCAAATATTGAAAATATTTATAACATACAGTTTGTACTTTTCTAGTTTAACTTTACACATACTTCAGAAATGGTTTTCTTTTCATTTAAGTACATGTAAATGATTCACTAATGTGATTAGCATCTTTAAAATTGAATTATGAAAAATAACTGTAATTCCCAAATAACTTCATGTACCACCAGATGACCTGCCTGTGTTCCACTGTGTCTGCATACCATCCGTCATAAAGCACTAATTTAATGTCAGAGTTAAAAATGAGTGTAGTTATACTGTTACTCCTCCATGTACCCTGCGATTTACTGAGGGACAGCTTTACTTCTCTTGACTTCCAAGCCCCTGTATAAAAGTCACATTTGTATGAGGCTTTCAAATCATATGCTGCAAAGAAGTTTGTAAAAGCAAACAGGCATATCCTAGTTTGCTTAAACTGGGCATATGCAGCATAATATAATGAAACCATGCATGCAGAAACTAAAAGGGCTAAAAGTGGTCTGATGCAGGCGCTTCAGTATGTGTGCTACTTCTTAACCTTCTGGCATACTCTTGGCTAGGATGAAAGTGTTACTGAGTCTCACGAAGAAATAGTTCTGCAGCTGACTGGATTACTCCTATCAGGATTTCATCTTGTGCTTTCAGCTGTCCATGATTTAAAGGAGCTTTTCATCATCAGTGTCATAATTAGGTTTTTATGGATCAGAACTGTGAGTTCAGTGTAAGAACGAATAGCAGATTAATAAAGATAGGTTATGGACTGTAACCTACAGTCAATATAATTAATACATTTATTGGTCCATGAGTAGCTGTACAGTTGATGACTTATTGAATGGCACTACACACGGATGTAGAGTATGATTCAGAATTAATCTTGCAGGTGCAATAGTTGAAATCCATTACTGTTCATAGGATCCTAGAGCCTGCTGCCATACTTTTACAACCTGTCTGACACAGAGTACATTAACATCAGCCATCAAAACAAAACTTTTAACATCCATTTATTAAACATCAGTTTCCAGAAAATCCCCTACATATTGTGAGCAATATTCTGGTCATCTTTAGGAGGTACTTCCCTTATCAACATACACAATTGAATATATTATATTTTCTGCATTTGAATGGATTTACTCATCTTAATTATTCTTCTAAAATTAAAATGAAAATGGTATCATCAAATATCTTCCAAATTCAGTTTTTACTGTTCTACATGTGCATAAATAGTGACTTTGATTATATGATCTCTCTGTGTTTTATGGGGTTCATGGCAGTTTATATGTGTGTTAATATGTAAGATACTTTACTGTCATGAGCTGCATATATTACACATGTTCTTGCCCAGTGTGAAGCATTGCTGATATCTGTCTTATATGACTTGGGTAAATATACACAATTCATGTTCAGTTTTGTGTCCCTTATGAGTTTGTCTTGTTGGATCATGTTATCACCAAACATCTGATTCATCAGTAATTTATTTTGACATTCAGAAATACATAATGTGTGTGCTGAAAGTGAATGTTTAATAAACAGATGTTAAAGCTTGTGTTTTGGTGGCTGATTTTAATTATGTTTCATATGTAAACACAGTGATATGGAATTCAATGTTAAGATTTTTGACAACTTTTTTTGCCCAGAATTATTCAAATATGCCAGTATTATGCCCTTCCAGTTTGACAGAATTCGATGGTTTTCTTACTGCACCATATTTTAACTGTGAAAGCAGTAACAGGGTTAGTGTCCAATAACTGTAAGGGTGACCTGTCCATCTTTGTGAAAAATTTTGTTCAAGGCATATTGACACATTATGCATGGTGCTTCATCATATTGGATGTATAACTGAGGGAAATCTGGCACCTGGTGATACTGAATTATTGCTGTCCATCGTGACCAACAGATATGCATCTCTATTGAACTTTCAGTCAAAGAAAACTGAACCTGAAATAGCAAACCTTGCAATGATACCCCAAATGGTGATACATACTTGGCTCAACATGTGCAACTCTTTTCCTGCTTTAAGGCTGCTCTGTGTGCTTGATTGTTTGGTGCTTACAGATATTTTGTAAGGAACTGCATGAAATAATTCTGGTTGTCTGTCTTTTAGCAATGATCCAGACATTTGTGCAACACAAGATATTTATACCGGAGAGAGCACACCAATGGACTCAGTACAAAAACCGTATAAGTGTAGCATATGCCACAAGACGTTTCGCTGCAGTTCATTCCTTAATATACATTATCGCTCGCATACAGGAGAGAAGCCATTTGAATGTGAAATGTGTAACAAGAGGTTTTCTCAAAAATCAAACTTGAAGGTACATAATCGTATTCATACTGGAGAAGTACCATATACTTGCCATATTTGCAAGAAGTCATTCAAACAACATTCTTGTTTTGATGCTCATCTCCGTAGTCACACAGGTGTAAAGCCGTATGTTTGTGACATTTGTAATAAGAGTTTTCCGCAAGTTTCTTCGCTTAGTCGTCATGTCCGAAAACATACAGGTGAGAAACCATACACGTGTGACTGGTGCCATATGGTGTTTTGTGATCGGTCACAAATGATATATCATATAAGGACCCATATGGGAGACTTGCCCTTTATATGTGATACGTGTAACAAAAGCTTTCCCACTAAATCGTCCTTATGTGTGCACCAAAGCACTCACACAGGGTATAAGCCATATGAGTGTGAATTATGTCTGAAAAGCTTTGCAGACAGTTCTAACTTCTCTAGACACATGCGGACTCATACAGGGCATAAGCCATTTAAGTGTGATGTATGTAGCAAGGCATTCACACAAAGTTCAGGTTTGTCTGTCCATCTGCGCACCCACACTGGGGAAAAACCATATTCATGTGAATTATGCCATAAAGTTTTTTCCCGTGCTGCACATGTTGCCAGACATCTTTTGATTCACACTGGTGAAAAATTATACATGTGTGACATTTGTGGCAAAGCTTTTCAGCAAAACGCGTCCCTCACAAAACATATGAAGATTCACACGCGGAAAGTGCTGTAAAGGTTGTGTAGTATTCTGTATCTTCGCTGTGGTTTAGGTGATGATAAGTTTTAAGAGTATAAAAAATATATTCTTAGTTTACATGCAGTGAATGGTTTATTATCAAGTGATTTGCTGTTGTCATGATTGTCAGTAATATAAAGACTGTAGTGTTCAGGAATGTGATGCTGTGTAGTTCTGTAGATAGGTAACATCATTTTGGAGGAACCTGCGTGCTACATCTTCATGGTAGATGAATACGTCTGGGGGAACATGGCAAAGTTAAGGGAAGCGAGGACTGGGACGTGGGCCGTGAGAGGAATCAGTGGACCTGTTGGGGGCTGTTTACGAAGGGTAGATGACAGGGGAAAGAAATAAAGATTGAAGGAAGAAAAGAACTGGCAAAAGAGAGATGACCTTACTGTACATTCTGTTGTCACATTGCATTTGGCTAGGTGGAATGAATGAATCGTGTGTATGTATGTGTGTGTGTGTTACCAAAATAAATGGATAACAGGCAGAATTATAGAGAGAAAGAAGTAAGGCATTCAGCGTAAGAGGAAGGAAAGGAGGGTAAAGAGGAAACATTGCCCTGAAGAGGGCCATTATCAGTGAGCCCTAATGATATATACTGAAGGAAGTGTTACTGTCTCAGATCTCAGTTGGTCACACAAGCCTTATCTCGGGGAATATACAAGGTACTTTGCCGTGAAGGTGGAGATAGCGGCTACCTTTGCAGCAGTAACACAAAAAAAATTTGTGGCTTTGTTGGATTTATATATAAATATGTATTTCACTTAAATAGAGGATTGCACAGGGTAATGTCCTGTGGCCTCTGAATATAAATGATTCAGTTCCACTCACACCATCAAGCGTTTTTTGTTATTCCTCTCGACACCCCACCATGTGCCTGCGATTCCCCAAGCCATCACTCAACACCATATTCCACCCATAATGTGCCTGCATGCAATCCCAACTCACCTTCCATCACACCGCACACCCAGTTCTTGAGATACCTGCAAATGCACTGCCTAACGTACCTGCAAAGCATTTCCCCACTACTTGACATGTCTATCCAAATTTATGGCTACACAAGGCATGGCATATTATTGGACATTCCTTCATGGAGTAGATGAGAAGCTTTTATGAGTTACTCTGCAAAAGAAGTGCCTGTTGTAATATCTGGCTCCTCCTTGGTGTAGCTAGGAGGATAGTGTGATATTATGAAGTAGGTTGTAATGGCCCATGTTGATGTTTCCTATTGTGGTGCACTTAATAGAGACAGATGTGCCAGTGGTGCTCTTCAATGTGGTATTAGTGAAACTGCTGTTCTGGCAAGCACAGACATAACTAAAACTGGATGTGGTGAATAACTGGTATCCTCAAGCGTGGGACATATTTGTCACAGGCCAAAGCAGGCTAAACGTCTTGAAGGAAAGCACAAAATACCTCACTGTGCTTTGATAGTATTCTGTTCATGTTGAAGATTATTCTGATAAAGGGTGGAATAGAGATGGGATGTATCCTCCCTGAATATAGCAGCCCTATCAGGTGGATTGAGGGGCTAAAGTATCCACCAGTCATGAACTGTCAGCATAATTGTAGATGATTTTTTTATTTTATGCTATAAACATGTGGTGATTTACTGAGATGCTGAGTAGAAACTGGTACTCTTTGGGTCGCAAGGCCAGTGTCATTTAAGATTTAGGGTTGTGGACAAAAAGTTGTAGAACTACTGCTCTAACCATTTTGTCTGAAAGTAATCTTGGAAAAATTCAAGTCAGCTGGAGGCTTTCCATGTCACAAACAGACGTGTGTTTTGGACAGATGGATGGGTGGGTGGGGTTGGGTGAGTGGGTAGGTGGGTGGTGGTATTGGTGGTAATGGACGTCCAGATGGAGGTTAGTCTGTGTGGGTTTCCTATACACTATGACTTAGGGAGCGATCAGCTGTCCTGTGTATATCAGTGTCAGGGAAGGGAAGTCCATGATTTCTTATCATTTGCGGTGAACAGGATGTTCTGGTAGATGATGCTGTTAGATGGTGTAGGAAGCTCCTCAGCTTGTCCAGACCATGGGGTCAGGTCACAAAGGTGTTGTCAACCTGTCAGAACCACTAGAGGATCTTACGGGCTGCCCTGGTTGGTGCTGCCACTTTAAAGTTCTTCATGAACAAGGTGGCATTCAGAGTTGATAATGGTGAACTTATAGGCAGGCTGTTTATCTGTTCATAGAACCCACCGCTGTAAAAAAGAAGGAAGAAGTGAAGGCATGGTAGAAGGGTCTCCTGATGTCCTCCACAAAGTGTTGGCTCATGAGCTTCAAGGCAGCTTTTTGTAAAGCAAGGTAACATTGATGCTTAGCAAGGATGTTCAGAGGTCCAATGTGGAGAGAACTGTGAGCACAAAGTTGTGCAAGTCCGTTGGGCATGGCTGAAGCAATCTGGTCAGATATTTTGACAGGTGGCATGGAGTATGTAGGGGTCCTGATCATGATCACAGTGGAGACCTTCTTCCTTATATATGTTTGGTAGCCCATACAGCTTAAAAGTCTGTGAACCACATGATTGCACTTGAGCTACCGCCTCTGAAAATGAGGACTTCTTGAAGAGAAGAATGGTGCAAAATCCTGCAGTTTATGATGCCTGCGGCCAGATTCTTTTGTTAGATCCTACAGGAGGGCAGCAGTCATTTATGGGTTATCGGTGGTATTGAGAGTAACTGTTATGTTTCCTTTTCAAGATGAATGTGGTGCTGGCATTGTGAAATGGAACCATGGTTTCATATGTGCAGTTTCTTACAAAGGAGAGGGAAACAGCAGCTTGGCTGTTTTGTTTAGATGGGATTCAAGTCTACATACGCTGCACAGAATAACTTCACCACAGATCTACATCTCAAGATACTTAAAATAACAGCAATAAATGCTAGTATTATGTTCATAAATAACCATCTTTCATCCCGGTTTGCATATACAGATAATTGAAGCAGACACTAAATTCTTACTGTGTGTTTAAATGTCTGTTAATGTTGCCACAGTGTGGTTTATATTGAAGGATTGGCAACAAAACTTGTGATGGAGCCATCATATATACATCAGCGACTAATTCTGTTTACATAAAATATAAGTTTGACAATAATTTTAAATATTCATATATACAAACTCGCAATCAGTCCCACTTAACATTTTTCCTCTGACACAGCCTGGACCTGAGGATCACTGAGATCGAAGGAAGTGTGCCTTTAGTGCAGTGTTTCCAAAAATTTTTTGCTCGTGGGCCCCTTTTGCCTTCGACAAATAACCACGCATCTCCACATCGTTGCTCACTTGAATGTAGCGTCCGGATGATACGTATCCGAAATTTAAAATTTGTATCTCAGAACTGAGTTTAGATAGATACTAATACATACCAGTAGCATATGTAACAATACATCGCATGGTTTGAACCTAATTAAAATAACTGTCACTTGCTTCGCGGGTAAGTGAAGCTTCTTAATTATATATTCTAACAGTTATACGAAATAAACATATCGCCAATTAAAGAAATTCCTTGGTTATTGGTAACAAAACATTATTCTCGTAATTAAGAAACCCTACTCTTAAAAGCAGCCATAACAGAATCGTATCCACAGTTCCCGTGACTATTGGTCGCAGATCCCAAGCGATCCGCGGAACACACGTTGGGAAACTGCGTTAGTGTTATTGGCTCCGCGGGCTGATGTCGGACAATACGACAGCGATATTTGAGTGTCTGCCGTATGTGGCGCTGCAGCACTCCCCACCCATCCTGGGGTCACTCCGACGGAACCGAGGGCTGAAATGTGCATAATCTATCATACTGGTTAATTTTTATGTGAGCTATTGCTGCTTTCCGAATTTACTTGGAATTGGCAGACAGCTTTATTTACGTATCTTCTTTCTGGTTACGATTCGTTGTTGTGGCTGCAAGTTTGACAATTATCAGGTTGCTGCAAGGAAGTAACTCCGGACGTCTGACATCTGCGATAGAATTATGGCTGCCGGCAGTAGAATGTGAGAATAAAGTGTACAGTGTTCGGCAAAAATTGAAGAAGCAGCAACGTAGTTTTAAAGGACATGTAGAAGAATTGAACAAGACACTACTGAACTACTTTAGGGTCTGATTTCCATTCTGCATCGCCATATACGGCAGTGAAAATATCGCCGTCATATGGTCCCAGATTGGAAGGCGGAAATCAATTTTTTATACATCCCGTACCTCAACCTCCCATTCTTATCCCCAGTATTTAAAAAATCGTCCCTAGTCATAAACAAAGTATCGTTTCAAACATTATAACGTAATCATATTTTCTTTTTTGCCTTTGCTATTATCATTAGCAATATGGCTAGGGCACTTCAACGCTTGAATAGTATTATTAGGCAAAGGGCGAAGATGATTTGCAAGTACTGTACACTACCACTGTATCAACAAATTGCGGTAATCAACCTTGGTGCTGTATTAGAGGGAGGGCTGCATCAGCTTCTAAAGAGGGACTGTACTCCATGAAGTTAGTTACTAGTCTGTTAGTTAACAAGCAAATGACTAAGAAGTGATGGCAAGATTTAGGTTGCACATTTCCATGTACAGTGTGCAGTTCCCTCTGATCCGTGCGAAATTCCGGTCCAACGACGACTGGTTATGAACCATACCAGATGGTAAATAATTCCTACATTTACCAATCGACACAGTGTCATACACAGATCGTAAATGAGGTTATATATCCTTGACGACTTTCAGGCCTCTTTCACACGGGCGACAGAGTAGCCAGAGATGGTCTGCCAGCGATATGGAGTACAGGGCAAGCAATGAGGGCCGTCACACGGCCGACTGTCTGCGTACAGTCTCCCGTTGACAGACTTACTGTCGCCTTTCCCGTCTTGTCGCGCGAAGACAGGGAGACTGACGGAGACAGTCTTCATGGCAACTCAAAGCATATGAATTGTCACAAAGAATTTCTAAATTGAATTGTATTTAACCTAAGTTGTAATCTGAATAATTACTAGAAGTGGTTAATTAGAATACTGTGATTACCTGAGTGTTAGGGCTGAACTGTCTCTGGGTGGTATAGATTTCTTATTTGTTTTTTTTAGAGACTACTCAATTGTCGCACACAGTTCATGAAGAGTCCAAAGACATTCTAAAATAACTGAACACTGTGCTCCTTCCCTCCTCAGATCTTCAAAAATAGTCCAAAGTGACCCGTTGTTTCGCCTATCACATATTATAGGGTACACCCACATTTTTATCCTGCTTTTCTCTTTCTTTTTCCGTTGTCTTCGGGAACGCAGCAATAATCTCCTGCACTTTTATAATTGTACTGAGCGTTCATTTCCAGAGATGGAAGGAGAGTATGTCTGACGTCACAACAAACAGATTTCTTGTAGTCGTCGTGGCACGTGTGGCCAGCCGCTGTCTCTGGGCGACAAGTCACGATCGACTGAGTCGTTTGTGTGAAAGAGGCCGTAATCTCCACGTACGTTACAATGACGAGCTTTCCTCAATCCAACGCTACCGATCACGGATTAGAGCTACAACCTATCATATTACCCTATCGACGTATATCTGTGTATTCTGGACATCGAGTTTCAGTGGAGGTACTCTATCGCGGAAGTGGCTGTTATCTGTGTAAAATAGAGGACGAATACTATTTACCTCAATGTAAATCTAGTTTTCACAACAGTGCGTTTTTCGAAATAAGCATTAATTATGTAATTTAAATAAGGCTGTCTTTTTTATTATTTCAAACTCAGTTACTAATAATACCTGTTGCACAAACATGAAAGGGCCCTTAACGGTACTTCCGGTGCAAAGCACATCATGTGACGCTTAGTGATCAGTATGATAGTTCACGAGGTATTAATTTGTGTTCGCGTGGATGCTTTCGGTGCTTATACGCTTAGTGAGCACCTTCGAATAATTTACGTGTGAATGTTTGTTTGGGGTTACAGTGTATGCAATGTTGGTATTGCGTGGCCTGCAGTAGCGGCATTTGTACGTGTAGATGCTTGGTTGATAACTCGAAAATAAGAGAAGTGTACCGAGTTCCACACAGCCCTTTTGTCGGTAAGAGCAATAAACACTAAACAAGGGAGACTGAATAATGGTGAGTTATGTAAACGTAAAATTAAAATATTAAGTTCTGTAATGTGTTGTTAATGTCTGTGAATGCCACGTTAATGCAAGTGTTTGGTTGAGATCTCCGCCCGCCAGGGATGGTACGCAGGTTAGATTGGTAGTTAGTTACTGACGTTTCGGGACAACATCGGCCCCATCTTCAAGGGTCAAGTAGTCTGCTTGAAAGATCACGTACATGTGATCTCTTTTGTCATTAACTGATTTTATAAAGTACACTGATTGTTAGTTTGGTCAGTCATTTACAGCTAGGTGTACTACATTGTGCATGATGTGCATGCAGGTACATTCTGTGTCAAAACAATACAGCTAAGAACCTGACCTACGCTAATATTAATGAAATTGAACATACAATATAACAAGTTATAATGTAATAGTCACACACTTCTATGGCTTTGTTTCACTTATTTTGGGAGATACTGTTATTTAAAGCTTTTACAAATTTGGAAAATTTGCTTTATGAATGATTTTAATCTTGGTTTTTATGTAGTTCTATTTCATGTACAGAACTGAAGTCAACAGCTTTTTTGTTCTGTTTTATTGTTGTGGAATTTGCATTATGAATTTCTGCAGTGAATTTTTTTGAAGGACTGCTTGGACAATTAAGTATCCATTTAAGTTTTTTTTTGTACCACGTCACAGAAATGATTCTTGGTTGTAATTTTTTCACTGAAGAGAAACATTCACTGGTTGGTAGAAACTTAAGACCCATCTGTTCTACAGGCTGTTTTTTAATTTCATGTCAAGTTGGCATATCAGTTTGTGTGACCACCTTCTGTTTGAGTAAAATTTTGTAACCCTGCAGATTTTGAAGTAGAAGAGGTAAATGTGAGGCTTTTTTTTCTGTGTGACTTACTTTCGGAGTGCATTTTTTGAATTTTAAGTTCTCATAAATATTCCCATGTTCAGTTCGCAAAAATGCTTACAACCGTAGTCCTGCAGTAAGATTGAGAGTTCTCTCTTGTAGCAGTTTACAAGTTTAAGGGATTTAATTTGGTATGCCACTTATAGTATTCAGGAAATATTAAGATATAGCCTTGACTTTGGTTGTGATTTATGAAAAAAGCATTGCCACCTTGAGTTAAGGTTTTTCCAAAACATACTGTGATTGAAAATTTCATGTTGGGCATATTAATGGGTTTGTGGTGTGTGTGTGTGTGTGTGTGTGTACATGCGCGCTATGGGATAGCGCCATCAGAAGAATCATGAGTGTTAAAGGTAAAGTTGTCCCTGTGCACATCTTGAAGGCATGTAGGGGGAGTGGAGGCGTAGACCCACTCGTTCTTAACCTTGGCTGTATATGGATGTGAGTGGTCAGCCACAGGTCCCAGTTGCCTAACCTTTTAAAGCCTAGCGGTAACTTTACATATGACCAGGTTTAACATTAAACAATTCTATGTGGTGCCCACATTGCGTTTATGTGTTTTGTACGGATCTCAGAACAAACAGCAACTTTTGCCTTATAAAACATTAAGAGACTGGTTTTTATAACCGAAGTGTAGAGTGTTTACAGCGCGGTACGCACTGAGTCCTTATATAAAACAGACAGGCTTCCTCTTTAAAGGGTTAATGCCAGGGGAATCTCTCCCAGTACCCACTGAACAGGCTGGTTGGTTTCCTAGAGCCATTCAGGTTGTTTTAGACAAGAGAAAAATTGTTTGCCCCTGCTAAGAATTGAACCCTGCTTTGTCCAGCCAGCCACATAGTCACTATACCAACTATGCTGAATTTACCAGAAAGAAAGCTGTGTAGTTGGCTGTAACACAAAATGGACAGCTGCAGTAGTGCCATGTTTTAAGGAACCTGATATGACAAAAACCAATTTGTCTTGTCATTTCATTTGTGAGTAATAAGCCACAAATGAACACTTACCTGAGCATTGTTCAGTTGAAACCCTTGTTTCTAAGTCATCTTGTATGATGTAGCTTTCAAAAAAATCACAAGAACAGCTTTCAGTTTTAAGTTAAAAACTTTCAGTGATGGCTTTTGTTCTATGAAAAGGTGATGAGGCAAGACATTGAAGTTTACAGCAGAAGACTTCAGGCAGGCGCTGTGAGATTGCACATTTGTTTCCAGAGTTGATCTGGTAGTCATCATCCACTGTCTGTAGGTTACACTGTTTTCTGCCATGTCTGGTTAATATTTTTGATTGTTCTTGGTCCCTGGACACATCTCAGTCACCACAGTAGAACTTTATGCTTAGTACATTGCCCCAGTTTGGAAAAACAGTTGTTGTAAGTTCTTACAGAAGTGATTTTCAACAAAACTGTCAGGTTTCAACCTGAAGTCACATATTTTAGAGCCTGATGAATGGTATAGACAAATTTTGTGCATACATCTCACTCCAGTCAACACATACCATGTGCAGTATGTACCTGAATATAAGATGAAATTTATTCCTAATTTATCATTTGCAGAATGTTGGGGAGAGGGTTGCTTTATGGTATGCACAAAGAGAAACACGTTCTGTACGAATATTTTCCTGAAAATTTAAGATGGTGAAGGGAGATTGTCTTGTATGTGGATAAATAATGATATTTTTTACTTTAGCTGCGCACTTTGAAAATCCTGGCAACTTCTCAGAAATCTGTTCCTTACAGCATACGTGAGCTGCATTTATGACAGTATAAATCTGGGGGTGAGTCTCCTGGTCTTCTGAGTTAACAGAAACATCCAACCATTTGTTGCAGGCATGATGCTTCAGATTTCATAATTACACAGAACAATTTCACATCAGCTGTTGCAGGAGGCAGCACTTTGCTGGGTCTTAAATTTGAACTTGACAAAATTCCGTGGAAATACTTCTGACTGCCATTGATGTGTTGGTGTATTTTTAACAGGAATGCATTGTTTACTGGCGATAAAAATGTAATTGTCAGACATCTCCTCTGCGAAACCACTGCCAAGGTCAAAGTTGCATTCCTGATTAACAAACATTAGGCGTGGTTGAAATGAATTCCAAACCCTAAGAATAGCACCTGTAATGAGAAGTCCTAACATACCCAGTCTTTACTGTTCTCATAAGGGCAGGTTGTCTTGTATTGAGGTATGAATCTCTTGTTGGTGGACAGTATGTTGCATGAAGTGGCATTCAGATAACAAGACCATTCTAGGAGTTACCATACACAGTTGTCATCAACAGTTTCTGGCACTTCTGAAGGGTGGATGTGGCATAAATTTCTTACATTGAAGCGAAATGTGAGAAAGCAATGAAAGTAATTGTAATGACACATGATCTGATGTGAATTATTATAGGAGGGCTTGTTATACCAGTAAATGGGTTCATTCGTAGAAGTTTAGTTTTATTTGGAACCAGGAGCTTTAAAAATGTGTTCCATACTGTTTGTTTTCTGAAATGTAGCATTTTGGAGTTTAACCGTGCTGTAGAAAGCCAGGTCAGGAAATGCCAGTATTTGAACTCTATGCTAAAGGTTAAGGAAAATGTGATAGCTCTGAAAACAAGTATTTTCTGAGGTCATATCCACCTATTATGTATGGACCTCGAAACAAACTGGTACTTAGAAAAGTTGTGGGAAGTGTGTTTTTGCTAAATAGAGATTATTTTGGGGTTTTCTGTATCTCAACAAAACATTCATATTTACACAGCTTTTCCATCGTATCTTATGAGTATTATGTCAGAGTGTACAGGGTACTGTTTTACGTATTGTAAGACAATACAAAAACTGGAAACTTTATCTTTGTGTGTGTATCTATATTATTTTTTGTGTGTTTACATTTATTTATACATTACACAAATTAACAGAAAGTAATATTTTTCTGTTAAATTAAAGCAAGGTTGCTGTTTGCAGTATTTTGCCTATAAGTCTTGACTGACCGCTGTTGCTGCTAGCTGTGTTAAGGCATGAAATGAAATCTACGTAGATGTACAGTCGACTATTCCTAAAGCAAGTTAGTGCATGAACAGAAGTAAATAAAGGTAGAGAAGTGGTCAGGTGGAAGTGTATTTCCTCCACACATTGAAAGGGGGTAAGGTATATGCTGATGGAATTCATGAGTATGTAACTATCCTGCCTTGGAATTCTCATCTAATACAGGGGGCCTTATTTCATCTGAGAACTGTCATTTGTCACTTTCCACCATGTGTGTGTGTGGGTGGTCAGCTGAGTGGGCTACCTTAATGTGACAAGCTGACAAGAAGTGACAGCTAATAGTTGTTTGATAACATTATGTCCCTATACTTCATAACATGGATGTTTGATGGAAAATATTAGTGATTTCTTCATTTTCTGCAGTCTTATGAGCAGGATGAGGATGATCAGTACAATGCTGGGTACGATGTGGGGTCATTTCCCAAAGATTTTGGATACGGTCCTTTTGATCAGGATGGAGATGGACCTCCAGGCCCACTTGTCAGTGAACAGAAGCCAAGGATTCTTCTTATGGGTCTCAGAAGGTCAGTTAAAAGCTATGGTGTGATTGCTTTTTAAGTTGCCTTTAAAAACTTACTGCACATATTCTGTGTGTCAGTTACAAATCTTTGTGTTTCCTTTGTATTGTCTCTGCATTGGTTCCATGTATCTTCACCTTATGGAAGGCATATGTAGTCAGGTGAGGGAGCTTGCATGCACAGCGAATTTGCAGGCTATGCTGGCAGCAGCCTAGCTGCTGGTAGGGCCAACCATGCTGGACAGATTTGAAGTGAGATACCAGCCATGATACATAAGGCCCTCCATTTAGGGGGTTGAGTATTGGGCCAACATCCTCACCTCATAAAAATTCAATTGTCTTGAAGCTTTGGCAAAAGCCTCAGAAACAGAAGAGGCTATTAAGGCTTCAGTCAGACATTGAACTGGAAGGCAGCAGGAAGGAAGGGAAGAAGATAGGGGAGGCCATGGTCTGAAAATAGGCTGAAGGTCCATAAAAGAAGAGGCTGTCTTTGTTGACATCTCAGTTGTTGAAGTAACGTGTGACTTTTATTTTCATTTTGGTTCTGCTGTTGGAATTCCATATGAGTATATTATATGTTGTGTTGTGCAGTGTGTAAGGTATGGAGTGGTTTTTGTGATTATACGAGTATATATCATGAGTGATTAAATGTAACAAGTCAAGTAGTGTCCTAGTCCCTATTGATAGCTGCTTTGTTTGTTGTGTTGGTGTATTTGGGAAGATGGGACAGCATGTTCAAATTGTGGTTTTTATTCCTTCTCCCCATGGGAGTATAAATTTATTACTGAAATTGAACTCAGAATGTAACAGAATTGTTTGTGATTGACCGTTTGTCATGCAGAGCAGGAGACATCCCTGAGATTGCTGACTCAGAAGATTCTTGCTCCCCGAACTTGTCAGTAATTGCAAAGCTAGAAATATTGTGCAGGTGATCTTATTATAAGTTGTCAATAGAAATGTTATTGCCATTGTGACAGTAGTTTTTCAGTGACTTTATCATAAGTTCAGTACTGTGTGCCTCAACAAAACAATTTGGCATAATTGTGCGCTGGTGAGAGTACTATGAGCAGAGGTGTTCTAATGTAGGTTGGGCCTTAGTAGCGGTGTGAGGTCAGGTTATATTCAGTTACTGATACAGAAATATTACACATCAATGTAAGCTGTAATTTTGGAATTTACAGTGCAGCAAACCAACCATCAGTTATTTTCTTATTTGGTTGTCACATCCCAGAAGAATTTAGTCTTCAGCAACACTGCTGTGAGAACCACATATCTCAAAAAATTAATTTCATTAAATCAGTCCTAAATGAAAAATATGTAGATGTTGTTTGCTTATCTTTGAAGTGCATTTTGTGAGCGTTCCTTCTTTGTTGTCATTGTTCCACGGGCTTAAAGCTGTGCCCCCCCCCCCCCCCAAATTTAGTTCTTTTATCAGCTTCTAGCTTGAATGTACAGCAGATTCTCTTCATGAATGCACCAGAGTTTGCTTATTCAAGGAAGCATTATTGTGGCAGTGCTCATACATCATTGTGTAGGTCCCGTGTGCATTTTCTGCCTGCCGGTCTCACTCACCTATGTATATGTCATTCCATGCAGGACATACTTGTAGTGTACTTAGTTTTTAGAATTAAGTGTTACCCTTCATGTTTTAACTATGTCTGGAAAGTGTTATGTAAAGTCAGCCTCTGTTATAACGAATCGTCAGGGGTGTCCTAAAAAGATCCATCATAACCAAAGTCATTTGAATTATTACCACTTAAGTTATGCTTGTTTTCAGTTTTATTGTGTATTATGGACATGAAGATATACATTTTCATGAACAGATATATTTTGCATGTTCAAAAGCACACATTACACAGTATTTTCTTCTTTAGTGTAGAAATCAGTAGTATTCGTTTGCTTCAGACCTGGTTGGTCAGCCAGTATTGATACCTGTCACTTCTTGGCCAAAAAAATCAGTTATGTTTACATGCATTGAAAGTCTTAGAAATTTGCTGCCCAGAAGGTTACAAGTACATGCACCGAAATCAGGCTGTAATTGATTTATGACAGGGCACTCTATCCCAAGTGTCATAAAGATGCCCGGATATGGCAGTTACTTTCATGCTGGTGCATGAGAAGCAAAAACCATCAGGTAGAGACTGCCCTGGCTTATCCATTATGACAGTTAATGGTCGGACCTTGTCCCTAGGAAAGCCAAACAAGGTGCAAAATTTACAAGTGTCCTGGGCATTTCAGAGTACAAAATGCTATTAAATTACATATTCAGTCTTCATGCCCATCTGATGATTGAGCCTTCTGCGCTGAAATACACTGTAACCACTGTGAACTGTCCATTATTTTGCCAAAACTGGTATAGCAGAGAAAAATCAACTGTTAGGGAATGTAGGAGAAATCCAGTGTAACCGAAGGTATAGTGTGTATAGGAGACTGGTGCAAACTCATGTGGTTACTATAATAAAGCATAGGGAAACGGCGGGGGAATGAAAACTAGATCCGCTATAACCGAGACCAGTATAAAACCGAGGTCGACTGTACATGCTGATAGACAGGAAAAATACATTGCTGTAGTTGGATGCCCTTATGGCGTAAATAAATCAACAGTTTATTTTGTCAAGAAAAATTAAGATGAGAATGGGGGAAGCGCGAAGATTTCTTATGTAAATTGTCGAAACTTCTTCCATGAAAAGGTGGAAAGAGCCCTTTGTGTGTGTGTGGCTGGAACATGGAGCTGGAGGCTGTCATGGCACCATACAAGAAGGTGTGTCAGAACATGTGGAAGAAGGCAGAGTAACTGAAGATGACCGCCTGATCTTCAATAAGTCTTCTTTTTCTGCCTCCACCATGCAGATTGCATCATTTGATCTGTCTGACACTGTTCAGTCAGGAGCATAGACATCATTCCAATAATCACCAACACAAGTGTTTTGATCTTTATTAATCATTACTGTACATATTATCATGTTTTGTCTTTGGTTCCCCTAACCTCATTTTTGTAGAAGGGTCTTCGTATATCAGAATTTTACTATTCATGGATTATTTAAAGATTGTAACGCCCATGGATGGCAAGGGTTTGCTGTACAGTTGTATAGATATTTAAAGAGTAAAAGTCACAGAATAAGGTACTTGGCCCAAATGGAAACCAAGAATAGGTTACCTATTTCATTTACATAGTAAAATTAATCAGCAAGGTCAAAGAAGTGCATTTGAACTTGATTTACACTTTCTGTTAGGTGAACAGAATACTGTAGTGGACATGTAAAGTTAAAATTGGTCCTGTGACAAAGTACCGTGCTTCCTAGACTTTGGTATTGGTTGGAGGTCAGTTTCAGTTTCATGCTTCAGCCATTCATCCATGAGGAAAAATCCTATTGTATGCATTGTACAGCTACAGCATGCTGGGTGCACTGTGGAGCCAGTCTGGATGTGTTGGGGGGGGGGGGGGGAGTCCTTTTTCTGCCAGGAATCGAATACATAGTCGTCATTTACATCAGGGATGGATAAATCCCGGGTGCCAAGTTGCCATGGCGGCACTTAATTTTGTGGCGGCTTCCAGATTTCAGGAAAATTTGTGCACCCCAGATATACATCGAATACTTATGTGGTAAGAATCAATGATGCTGCTGCTAACAATTTGAGCAGCAGGTTAGGTTAGGTCATTGTCACTCACATGGCTGAAAGCTGTTTAACACATTTTACTCATAGAAGCTGTGTTCCTGTGTAAATAAGGAAGTTTCCAAATAGATTAAACTTCCGATATATGCGTAGTGAAATTTGGGACGCCGAATTTGGATGTTAACTGAAGAGTAACTTTAAATGTGAAGTTACTTTTAACATTGTACTAATTCAGATGAGAGTGTTTGGGTAATTACACTGTGTAGGGTCATAAGTCTGTTCTGACATTATAGAGGAACCTTATTCAATCACCATGAAGATGGAGGCAGCGTGACCATACGAAATGGTGGAAGAAACTTATGATCCTACATCATGTTATAGCCCAGAAGACTGTCACTTAAGCAACGTATGCTGTGAAAGCCTCACAATTGTCTGGGAACTGTAAATATTTACCATTCAAGATGGGAGGGCTACAGTGAGGCACGGTGCATAGCGACTCCACTGTATTTCATAGCTGTGCTTGCCTGTGATGATATTTTTCTTTGTGTGTGATTTATTTAGAAGTGGCAAATCTTCAATCCAGAAAGTGGTGTTCCACAAAATGTCACCAAATGAAACACTGTTTTTGGAAAGCACCAATAAAATCATCAAAGATGACATCTCGAACTCTAGTTTTGTCCAGTTCCAGATATGGGACTTTCCAGGACAGATTGATTTCTTTGATGCAACCTTCGATTCTGATATGATCTTTGGAGGCTGTGGAGCCTTAGTTTTTGTCATCGATGCTCAGGTAGATATACATCTGTTGCTTGCAAGCAGTTATTACTGATTTACTAATGAAGATATCAAGATTTCACAAAGTAGCTGGACTGTGTTGTTTTGTGAATGGGAAAGTTAGTGGAAGGTGTTACAGTATTGGTTGAAATCATCTGATATGACTTGTGTTTAATTTCAGGATGACTATATGGAAGCGTTAAATAAACTTCACCTAACAGTAACAAAAGCTTTCAAGGTTAACCATGGCATTAGATTTGAAGTATTTATCCACAAGGTGGATGGTTTGTCGGATGATTACAAGATGGAAACTCAAAGGGATATCAATCAGCGAGCCAATGATGATCTGGCAGACTCTGGTGAGTGGTGCTTAGGTGGATAACAATAAGACAAGTTGTACATTATGGTTACTTTTGCTTACTAATATTAACAGTAGTGTACTATCTACACTTACTTGAAAACAGTAGTGTACTATCTACACTTACTTGAAAACAATACTTTTTTTTTTTTCAGTGGATAAATAATGTAAGAAAATTAAATGTTGTGGTCTCCATTCTTTTGGAATATAGCACCGTGTCCCTGGGTGATTATTATGGCCAGTCACTTGACTGGGCTTGGTCCTGTGATGGAAGCTGCATCCTTTCACATTCTGTTATTTCTTTGTGTCCTTTTATGGCCATTCGTGACATACACTCTTCTGTGGGTGACCACTGGGGTTCAGCCCGTAACCTGCTTCCATTTCACCAGGTTCCAGTCTTACAGATGAACATTGTGGCCCGCTCATTGCCCCCTGATTGGCCCACTTTATTTTCCCTGTCAGGTAATCACTGACCCTCTATACTCACATATCCACCTGCTGCAGCATTCTTTATGGATATTTTGACCTTTGAAGATGAGATGAGAGACCACTGTGTTGTCTCCAAGTGGAGCACCTAGTACACGTTGATGTTGCACCACATATCCAAAGAGTGGAGGTTTCAACTGTACCACTGCAAAAGCCTAAGAACTCACAAATTAGACAATGTGTATAAATTGGACAGGTTCACTTGAGAATTGTAATGGTGAAGAAGCAATGCATAAACTGTCTGTTGTGCCTTGTGCTTCATTGTGCACCATCCAAAGTGTATGTAGTGTGATCATGTAACTCCCATGTTGTATATTTTTCTCTGTGGTAACTATTAATCACAATTCTGTGCTATCCCTTTTGGGGTAGTTCTCTTGTGACTTGTTACAGTAAGTCCAGTGATTGCAACATTAATCCCAAATGACAAAAAAATCACTTAAAATTAGCTGTGTTTTGATAGATCGTACATTGCAGAGGTTACAGCATACAACCTCACTTCATGAAGCATTACTTCTGCATGATACTAGATACAGATTTGAAATGAATGACAAATAGCCTAGCAACATCTGGGAGAAGACTTCTGCTGTAACAGCAGTTGTGTGATGTTGCAGCTGGTCAGTGACTTCATCATGCATTTGATGTGCAGTGTTTTGGCAGTTGGTCTGACTGCAATTTTCCATAGCTGCGTTCAGTTTTAAATAGCATTTTGGTGGTGATTCAGTAGCTAAGGTACACACTCAAAGTACCTTACTTAAACTAAAATTAAAACACATACTTTTGTTTTTACATAACACCCCTTCTTTGCAATATGCACTTGTTTTATCTTCATCACCTTGTGTGTATACCCATACAAACAGTTTTTCTCTCGTGCCTTCAAAAAGTCCTGCACCACTTTTTTCACAACTCCAAAAAATGTTGGCCTTTTAGCTTGTTTTTCATTGTCTGAAACAGAGCATAATCTTGTGGTTATAAAGCCAGGCTGTATGATGGATGTTGCAGTATTTTAAACTTGAACATGTTAAGCATGTGAATGGTGCTGAGCACTGTGGGACTGCATGTTATTACGCAGTAAGATACTCTTTTATGAGAGCCTGCCTCATCTTTCAGATTGAATTGCGGCTTCAGCTACCATACTGGGCATTGTTAATTGCTTCTGCTGTCAGTTGAGGATGAGAATACAGGAATGTTTTGATCCCAAAACAAAGCATTTGCTTACTAGTGGATGGTTGGGCCTTGAATTTGTTTGATTTAGGAGATTGCCAATGTTTCCATTCCATTAACTGTCTTTTGCATTTTAGTTCAAAATGGGATATCTATATCTCCTCCTCAGTGATTATTCTCTTCAGAAACATGATTTCTTCATTTTTGGATCTCCAAATATTCCAGAGCATCATCTTCATGTTTGACGTGTGTTCTTCAGACAGTTGTTTGGATGCTGTGGTGAACTGAAAAATCTTTTGCCCCAGTCTGGGATCAAACCACACTTCCTCAGCCATCCAGCATATAGCGTAGTCTCTGTGCCAGCCCATCTAATCCAGCTTTGATTAATATGTCTACACTCTTAGGGGGAATGTCCCGTAATTCAGGAGAACATCTCGTACGTTAAATTACATCAGTATTACCAAAAAATGCTTATATCTGAAGTTGAGCCATTGTAGGTATAATGGTGAGAGAAAACCCCGTGAGTGTCGTGCGGTATCCTCAGGTCTGTCCTTGAGTCGACAGCCAGGCCAAGGGAATTCATACTGTGATTTCTTACTTAACAGCTGTCACTGTTACAGTTAATTGTGAGGTGCTGTAATAATGCTTTTTATGTTTTCTCACACCGAGTGTTGTGACATGCCATTTGTGTATGGATTTTGCAATGGCAATGCACACACTGCTGTGGAAGAATACTGAATGTGTTTTCCTGACCAGAGGATTCCGTTTAATGGTGTATTTTCATGTGTTCACTAGACAGTGCATGAAGCTGTTTGTCTTCCAAGTATTTCTGTGCAACATGAAAGGGAAGCAGTAGCTGACATTAACAAACAAGAGAACATTCTTGAGATGGTTCAGGGAAGCCCACAACTGTCCACTCCTAGAATTGCCTCTCATGTCAGTGTGTCAATATGCAGGTGTGGCAAACTATACGAGAGGAAGATTTATGCCCTTATGGTGATCAGAGAGTTCTGCATGTTGAACCAGGAGACCTTGCTCACCATATGGATTTGTGTTACTGGATGACAGCACATCCTCAACTGTTGTCATTCATAGATGAAGCATCCTTCACTTGGGAAGGTATAAGTAATTCACAAAATTCGCATATGTGGTCTCATGGAAATCTACATGAAGCAAGAGTAACCAGTTTTCAAAGGAGATTTTTAGTGAATGATGTGATTTGCTCATTGGCAAGTTAATTTGCACATTTGTCTTTGACAGCAATTTAACAGGCAACACGTGAAGTCTGCCTCAGGAATGAGTGACCAGGTTTGCTGGAACATACCGCGTTAATGATAATGGGTCAGATGTACATCCAACATGATGGGTTCCCCGACATTACACTCAGTACATGAGAGAGTACTCACACAAATCTTTCCCTAACTGTTGGTTAGGTCATGGTAGACTGCTTGTATGGCCGCCAAGGTCATGAAACCTTACACCTCGTGCTTACATGCGATCTTTGGGGCCACATGAAGGCATTAGTGTATGAAACAAAGGTTGATTCAAGAGCAGCACTGCGCCTTTGTATTTTTGCAGTGGCAGAACACATATGCAACCATCCAGATAACATTGTGTCGGCTACATAGTCTATTGATATGTGCTGTGAAAAATGCATAGCAACTGGAGGAGGACACTTGGAACAATTACTGTGAAGTAGATATTTTAGTACTGGCAAGTATTGTATCAAGACACACAGTCAGTTGTAGTTCACTGCTGCTGGGCAGTCATGTGTTGTGCAAAGTACTTGGAACATTAAGGGTGACTTTATGAAACTAGCACAATGTTTCATAGTTGAATTAGATGTCTTTGTGTCACTCAGATGTTAATTAGATATGAAGTACAGGTGTTAACATTACAAAAGCTACAAATTCCTGTTAGGTTGAATATGTATTTCGTAATCAAGAAGGGTATAACAGCTCTAATTCTTTCAAAGTTCTGTAGCCATTACCTCCATAATTGTTCAGCTTCGGATGTAGGTGTTTTGGTTATCTTGATATAATTTAACCTAAGGAACATCCTCCTGAAGTCAGGCACATTCCCCCAGGATACTGTGTGTGTGTGTGCGTGCGCGCGCGCGCGCTTGCGTGTGAGAGAGAGAGAGTGATGTCTTAACATTATGTACTCGTGTGTATATCTCTTTCACCAGTGTACCAAAGGTATAAATTGAATGCTTCTTTTGTTTCCTGTTGCAGGTTATGATCAGATCCACTTAAGCTTCCACTTGACATCAATATATGACCACAGTATCTTTGAAGCATTCAGTAAAGTGGTACAGAAGCTGATACCACAGTTACCAACGCTGGAGAACCTGCTAAATATTTTGATATCGGTAAGGGAATTCAGTGAAGAAGTGTCAAATGAAATGTATGGCACTGGACTGTCAGATTGTAGCTCAGGTGAATGCTGTGACTGCATGTTCTGTGCTTTTCTTTATATTCCAACAGTCCCAAGCTTCATTAGTTATTTAGAATATGATTTATCATGGTTTTTTATGTCTTTCCAAGCACTTGTTGGATAGTACCTTAAAGGTGTGCCACAACCCCTTCTTTCCATATTACAAGTTCATTATTGACAGGCATCCTCAGATCCAGTGCTGTCGCGTAGGTTGTTCATATTCAGTCTATAATTTTCATTACTTCTTATAAACAGTAGTGTGGATTGGTGTCATTTTTGCATAGTAGTTTCAGATGTTCCGTCCCACAGTATGTATGTGCTTAGTCATACCACAAGATGGTACATGTAAAGTTTAGTAAGAGGGTGGTGTGCAATCTGATGTGTGGTGGAATGAGTGATATTCCCTGCAAAATGTTACAGTTATGGAATGTTGCACTGCCAGAAACGCATCTCTATTAGTGGTGTACTGCATGACTCATTTTAACATTATTCCTGTGGCTACAAACACTGAGCAGTCACATGAACATTAACAGAGTTTAAAGAGGCTTGTTCTAAACAGCAGCAATACTTCTGCTTTGGAAGCTTGCAGGTGAATTTCAGTGTCAGTAATGGAGAGAGTCATATGAAAAGTGGGTGCACATTAGCTTCTGAAAATGTGTGATCAAATGTGAACCACCCAAATACATAACATGTGCCGATGAGAGACAGGTAAAGTTAAGTCCCTTTACTTAATTGAGTACAGCGTGAAAACCTTTGTGAACTGGAGGTATATCTGTACACATTCTTAACCTCAGCAGTGGATGGAGGTGAGTGGTTTATCAGTCTCATGCCCCAACCGCTTTACCCCCATTATCCATTGGATAGGAGGCTGGGTGGCCCCCAGCGATTATCTAAATCAGCGATGAGAAAAATGTGACCTGTGGGCCAATGTGACCATTCTAACATTGCAATGCAGCCTGCAGTGTAATTTTGGACACATGAAACAAAAAGATGTGAAATTTGATGAGTGAGTACTTCGTCTGTGTTCATACAAATACAGTAAAACCCCGTTAAGATGTTTTTGAAAATTCCAAGAAAATCTGACTTCTTAAGTGGGAAATTTCTTAAAACGGTAGGACAGAAAAGTTCAATTTTTTAAATTTTTTTGTGAACTTATTACATATGTATGCTGAATTTGTATAATTTGCAGCTATCTTAACACATTCTCACTTGTATCTGACCATTTAACCATTTTGTCTGTAACCTTTCATTCACAGTTTTATTTACACCTTTGCCTATACTGTTACTGACTTTTTGTTCACAAATTCATATTTCATTCCAGATGTTTACTTTCCCTCGAAATATGTTTCAAGCATGCATTGTTGCTCTTTTTTCAAAAACAGTAGCAGTATACATCTTCAGATTCCATAGGTCCGCTTTTAGGTAGACCATAAAGGGGGGTCAGTAGTTCCAGTTACTTTCACCGACTCTGCAGTGTCTTGAATTTATTTTCTGGAATTACTGATGTAACTTATCTGCACAGTAACCACAAATGTTTCACAATCCCCCTACACCATGACACATTTTTTATTATGACTGATATATTACATTTAAACAAGATGTCGCAATCAACCACTCACTTATCTTGCATCAAACTGCTGTCCCTCCAACGTGAAACATTGTGTCACTGCGACTAGCACGTGCCTAAACTTCTTCAAATGTTATAGGCTGCCTTAGTTTCCTCCAAGTCCTGGGCAGCTGAAGCGGTAAGTGAGCTGCTACATGACAGCCGTTGCCAAACACAGGCTTGTGCAGGTCATGGAACAACTAGGATCAGCTTCCGGCCGCCCAATAAAATTTTTCGGTTGTCATGAGAGACCGAGTAGTGGGGACTGACTACAGTCTGTGCATCGCGGAAGAAATACTATACCCCCGTGTCAGCCGTGAGGTTGCACCATTCCACTGTGTGAAATGTGGGGGAAATGACCTTGGAGATTAGCCTCTGTGAACTGGCCACGCCATTTGAATGCAGCGTTTTGGAAACGGAACTAATGGAAACTTGGCAAAATTCTTTAAGATTTTGAAACAGAAAATATATTAAATAGGTAAAAAAATTGTTTCGTCGTTAGATTTGTTACTTCTTAGGTGGGAAATTTTCTTATGTGGGGATTATTAAAGGGGCAACATGTAATGTTAATCAGATGGGAGAATTTTGGTGCTTTTTTATCCTGACTTCTTAGGCGGAAAATTTTCTTAACCGGGGACTTCTTAAATGAGTTTTACTGTATATTATTCAGTAGCCATTTGTGTAACTGACGGTGCAACAGGCCTACTGACACTAAGAATTGTGCTGATATCATTCGGGTTCTTCGACAAGCGTTTAGCACTCAGTTCGGGGATTTCAGAAAACAAGAGGGCACTCTCACATTTTTCTCACCACCATTTGTCACAAATGTCAAAACTGTTCCAGATGAATTTCAATCAGAAATTGTTGTTTCACAGTACAACAAAAACTAAAAAGTAAATTCCATGATACTTTACTTGCTGACTTCTATGAATTCAGTTACCATGCACATCAAATGATGAACATTTTGGAAGTATGTACATTTGCAAACAGTTTTGAAGAATCCATACAGAAATTGACTTGACAGTGAAAGAATGAGAGTTGTCTTTGTATTGCAGCCTCTCAAATATCAGGAGATATTGCCATTTTAGTCACTTTTCTCATTGAAGCAATTTTATTCTTGAACAGCGGTAAACAGTGATAAATTTATGCAAGAGAAAGGATAGACAGAATGCAAATAAAATTATGTGTGCCCTGGTTATTTTACTTGGGATTTAATACAAAAGAGAAAAGAGTTAAAGACTTAATTAGGTGTGAAGATTTTCACATCTTGTAAGGTGAATAAGATTTTGTAAGATTAATTTCAAATAAATTTTACTGCCCCAATATAGGCGCTGATTACGAGAATGTATTATCTTTGCTGATCCAGTGTGGCATGCAGAAATTTTATTCCCATCTTGATTTGGCCCTTGTGCTCGAAAGATTGATCACCACTGATCTGAATACTTCAGTGTAAAGAAACTGTCATTCCCTTCCCAGGAAATGAATGCTGATTCCTCAGTTGTGTAGCGTGTGGCCTGGTCATTATACCAACTGAGTTATCATATCTCCATGGATGAGAAGGCATGACTAAATAAACTAAGAAACATGAAAAATCAGGATAGTGACTCAGATAAATTGTATTGTCTTCCTGGTACACCCCACGAGCTGTACTATTCATGCACATTCTCTCATCATTTGTAAGTTGATGCCATTGAATAATTTAGAGTACAGAAATAGTTTAGACTTAAGATCAGTTGATCAGTGAATTTCATAATCACACATATTGTGAAAACAGCTTCAGCACAGAAAAAGGCATTTTGTGTTAGATATTTGTGGACGCAGATTTGACATATTCAGAGACATGCAGAGTGTGAGTTTTATAGATGCTATAGGTAGGACTCACCACAGTGTAAGTCATTTTACACCTGGTTTTGGCAGATAGGAAATAAAGGCTATTTCCTAGGGGGAGACCCCAGTAACCTGTAAGAGAAACCTTTCGGTGCAGCCCAAGACACAACTTCCAGCAGTAGCCATAAGTTGTCTGGCATGTCCTCCAGAAGCATTCACTCTTGAAAATTTACAAACTCCAGTTGTTGGAGGTGTTAAAACTGAATGACAAGCAATGTAATATGCATGGCCCTGTCAGTTTCAACGGAAAGTGGCAGAGGCTGGCATAGCAGCTTCACTTGTTCAACAAAGTCTGCTGTCACAGTGTTCGTGCCTGGGATTCTCCAACATCAAGTGGGACAGGACAGGACTTCCAAAAAGTGAATGCATTTTGTGCCATTTCACTTAATAAAATTTATGCTGCGTGTATTTTTTTGCATAAAGGACAGTACAGTCATTTATTTGAATGAGTTAATTGATAGGCTTGTGCCTTGCAAGATCCTTCTGATTTCATTATCCATAAGGTGGTGGCTTTCCTCGCCCTCAGCTGGAAGTGTGGTACGCTATGAATAACACACAGTGGTAGATTGAATGTGGTACTACAGAAGGTGATGACGTTCACTGCTCCTGATTTCCCAGGTCGTAAGACTTAATGCAGTGTGACCTTTTTGTAGAGCTGTGTGAAGGATGAAATTGATCAGCCATGTGGCTCATGTCAGGGGCCAACATAGGTCACTAGACACTCAGAGGTTCTGTATTGAGCCAACCACAGACACATTTATTTCAGTAGACTGGAAAGTTTAAGCATGCCATTGTGTGAGCCTCTCCACCCCAACCCCCTACCTAACACAAATGAGAAAACTTTTGGTTTTTCTTCTGGCTTGTTCAGATGTTGCTGTTCCAGAAATTATACCTTGCCTTAAACACGTGTAATTGGTATATTAATGGGGGCTAAGATTGACACTCCTTGATGTTTGTAGATAGCTTGTAGCAGGAACGCATAAATGAAGTTGGTACAGAGCTATACCATAACTGCTAAAGGGCTACTGTTGTGGCAGTATTGCAGCACTTAATGCAGATGGACAGTGAGTATGCCGTCACAGGATTTTGAGACATGGCTTATAAATGTTAAAAACATAACATTTATCAGCTGCAGGCACAAGACTATGCATTGATATAGATATCTTCAGGTGCATAGTTATGTCATGTTTACATTCATCCATGTGCCCAGGGTTCCATTCCAGAGGCTTTAAAGAGCAAAAATTTGTGGGAATGGGTTATTTTTTCAACAGTTCGATTGGGTCATAGTTGTCTGGAAAGCTGTGATAGTAAGGAACAGGGCTGTGGAGTCGGTGCACAAAACCTCCGACTCTGACTCCTCAATTTTTAAAACTCAGACTCCGACTCCTTCATAAAAGCTCAATATGTGTTAATAATGGTGAACCTGTAAGACATTTCATCACCACCACATAAATTATCAGGCTACTTTTTAGACTTACAACCTATATTTAATAAGTCTTATGGTTATTGTAGCTATCAGGGCTGTGGAGTTGGGAGTATCTACTGAAGATTTTAAATTGAGGTCAGATTCGGAACATTTTTACTGACTCCGACTCCACCCAAAATTCCTTCCAACTGTGACTCTACAGCCCTCGTAAGGAAACCATTTCAAGCAGTGCAGATTTAATTTTTCATTTTGTAAACCAACATATTTCTTCAGTTAAGGGTCAGTATCCCTTAAACAGCCTGTGTTCACATATGCAAATACATGTAAATAAAAACGGTAGCAACTTATTTTATATGTTTAGGCAACAAGGAAGTTTACTGAATTTTAAAGACATGGCGCATAATCTCTGTTTCATTTTCCACAAAATGCCGCTTATTGTCATAATTGTGTCTTTTTCTTTTCAAATAATACTCATGTTTTTTCATAAGTCATACACCAAAATTTAAATATGAACGTGGTCATTTAAAGGTTCATGATTGCTTGCTTGGGAATGGCTGAATGTATATGATAGCTAGTGTCTACCAGACTGGTAGTGTAGACAGTGTCAGAGCATAAGGTAAAGGTGAAAGGTGGATGTAATTTCATATGAAGCCATTTTAACATCAAAAATTTTCAAAGTAAAATAGTTACAATGTTAGTATTTATATAGTTGAAAATTTGGAATGTTTTATTGTATAACATGTGGCTGGAAATGTTCTGAAGCCTAAATTTCAGTGAAAAGTAAAGAGCCATTGTTTATAATGTGTATGATTTGTAATTCTTTTAATGGTGAAAGAAATCATCAGTTTTCTAGAAAAGATTAAGTTTTTCACTCTGCATGTAACAACTGTAGGTTGCAGTTCATTAAATCTGATTTGTCGCTTGTCACATATTCTGCTTGGTCATCTAAGTAGACATCTCCCTTCATGATTCTGCACACATTTTCTGTCTTGCCAAACCCAAGCCACTTGCCTAGCAAGTGGTGCAAATTTGTCCTTGAGTACATTACTTTTAGAAACATTTAACTGATGTTCTTCTCCCAGACTAAGAGACTGTATGAGATCTTCACTCTTTTGGGATCTTAGGCGGCATAGATTCATAGTTAGGTACCAACATTTCAGGACAACCTGTAAATGACTAACGCGTGTAGATAACTATGAATCTATGCCATGTAAATCCCAGAAGAGTGAAGATGTCATTTACACCACGGCTGAAGCCTGAAATCATGTTAAGATACTGTGCTTCAAAATGATGTTGGAAAAGTGGCATAGTAAAACTGTTATTGTAGTTCAACAGAATGTTGTGTCCTGGCAGTGGTCTGTAAAAATAAGTTGAAGATATTATGACACTAAAGGTACTGAGGTAAAGATTTTTATTCTCTTCATATTTCTCAAATGTGTGAGGAGCTTATCCCTCGACTGGTGCTTGGTTTGAGTGGTGAATTCTGCAGGAAATGCCATTAGACTGTTGTCGCTTATTTTAAATTCGAGTCCAGCATAAGCGGAAAGGAATCATAAAAATACTTGCATTAGGATAGCCAGTGTCTGGACTGACATTTATACTGACGAATTAAAATGGGTTAGAACCATTACACTGTTTTTATTTCTTCAGTAAAAGTTCACTGAACTATAAAGTTGTGTTAAAGTAGCAACTATTTTGTTTTGTAATTTCAGAATTCAGGTATGGAGAAAGCATTTTTATTTGATGTAGTTTCCAAAATCTACATTGCGACTGACTCTTCGCCTGTTGACATGCAGAGTTACGAGTTGTGTTGTGACATGATTGACGTAGTAATAGATGTCTCTTGTATATACGGGTAAGTGCTTGGTTTATTCTCTGATAAAGGTGTTATAGTGCTGGTGTTGACTGTAGGTGAGAGTACATGTGCCTCAGTGTGAATGTAAAACTGGACTGTTGACAGAACACAGAGGCACATCTTCACTGATACCAAAGCTTAGCCAGTTACAGCCATCTGCAGTCCTCACAAGCCGTCTCTCTTAAGATCTACATAGCACTTCTTTTTACCATTTCCCTGAGCATCGCCATTGTTATGGGTTCTGGCAGAGGGCAAGCTGATCTTGTGATAAAGTTGCTGTGCTTTGGAAATTAGATACCCTGTATTTTAATATTGTTCTCCCATCACCTTGGTCTTACAAGTGATATCCAGGAGTTCACCACCAAAATCTTGCACGCAGTTATCTCCTAGCCATGCGTCCAGTTCATCATGAACTCCCCAGTCTTACTGTTGTTACAAATGAGGACCTGCACAGATCATGAACTTACTCGTGCTTTGATTATAAGTTGCCTGCTTAATTTTTCTGAGGTCCAAATAACATGGCTCCAGTTTATACTGGGATTGTCAGCTTTAAAATCTGAGGTTGGCAGGCTAGTCACCCAGCAAAGTAACAGTAAATTCCATGCTGGCACAGAAAACTGTAGTCATCCTTAGAACAATATATGTGTCGGTGTATGTGATAGGAATGTTACTGTGTTCAGGAACGTGAAATGTGGCACTGAGCCAAGAGGAGGCTATTTATATTGTACACTTTCTTAGAGTGTAAGTCATGGAGGAGATGTTGAAGAAAGTGTAATGGTTTTCAGAGCAGCAGTTCTACAAAATAAAGTTTTTGCAGTGGAATCAGTGTTAGATAAAATCAACACTTGAAAAGTTATATTATAACCAAAGGAAAACTTGATTCAATTCATGCTTTATTAGAAACCTGACCCAGAATTTGTGTTTTATTGTGGTAAGTGGGTATGCAGACGTTCAAGACTGACTGCTGGTCCACAGGATACCATCATGTTGCCTGTGGTGTACCTTTGCATGATTTGACAGAGTGTGGTGTGCAGTTGACGTTTGGAGAATAAGCGTCCCCCCCCCCCCCTCCACTTCCAGCAAAACAGTAAAGTCAGAACATTACGTAAGTTTAATTTTGGTACAAATTTTTTAATTGATTCACTGAATATGAAAATCACACAATACAGTGCTGCCGTCCACACAGCTGATTCTGTGAGTGTGTTAGAGGAGGTTCTTGATGGACAGGTGTTGGGTGAGTGGTTGTGGCATGTTCACTTGCCCAGTTTAAATCCTTATGACTTTTATTTGTGGAATAAAGTGTATGTGAATAATCCCTTTTACCACAAGAAATGCAAGACAAGCTCCAGGAGGAAATTTCGGGTTTGTCATGTGCCAAGAAAAGTTTTCTCAAGATCTGAGGCCTGCATAGAAGCAGAAGGCACACTACTTTGAACTAAAGTGGGTCCTTCTGCAGGGGACAGACAGGCTGCCATATGTTAGGTTTGTCTCTGCAGCATGGAGATCACCACACAGGTCCCAGTCTTGTGACAAATTAAGAGCAGGTGCATTTTCTTGATTATTTTTGTTTCAGGCACTTTCATTTGTACTCTTCCCACAGAGTTAGAAACCACATTTGACACATGTACAAAACAACCAGAAAGTTGTGGTTTTGTTTATCCAGGTTGTTGGAACTTTGAAAAGTAGATAGGATGGTAGTTTAACACAGTAGCAACAAACCTTTCCAGTTTATATTTTTCTCCCACATTTTGCAAACAAATACCAAATGATAAAATTCAAAGCTTACTTCATATTTGCATAATTTTGATATATTTGTATTGCATTTTCAATTTCCTCTGTGTAACACTATCTTAAAAATCTGTATTTATTTTCACCCTCAGTGCCACCCCACCTCGTGCAGTACATTTTGTGAAATCTTGAAAAGGAGAAATATATTTCAGTATGTTATGCAATGAATTACCTCATTAATGCATGCAAAAGATACTTAGATGAGATGAACTTTAGTAGAAATTGTTTGGTTTGACTGCAGTATTTTTAACCCTGTGGAACTGCATTACAGCACCATGCAGGTGAGAAACACAGCTTAAATCAGGAACAAGAGGATATGTTCTGGATATCAATATTAAATACTATTTGCAGTGGTGGGGATATTAATTGTGATCCAGTTGGAATTGTCTGGCATAAAGAGGCAAAACTCTACTGTCATAATCCTTTTTCTCTATTTTTTTATTTATTTATTTTATTTTTTTTTCAGTTTACGGGATGACACAGAGGCGGCAGCATTTGACTGTCAAAGTTCGAGTGTAATAAAATTGAACAATGGCACAATATTGTATCTTAGGGAAGTAAACAAGTTCTTAGCATTAGTATGCATTCTCAGAGAAGACAACTTTGATAGGCAGGGTAAGTTTTTAAAAGCATGTTTGTAAGTACTATATTTGAATTTGTGAACGTACATTATTGACATTTTGTGAGATGCTGTGTATTAGTGCTGTTTGGAATGTTTGTAAGATGTCTGGAAGTTTGGAGAATTTCTCCAAGTTCCAAGAATTATCGCCTTGGGATAGTGTAATCAGTATAGTGACTATCCGTGACTTCAGGCTTCCATCGCGATGCTGACGAGATCTGCTCTTCTGTGGTATAACGTAGCGTCAAGTGGTAATCCTTTACTGACGTTTTGGGACAACGTATGCGTCCCATCTTCAAGGCTCAAGAAGTCCAAGAAGAGTAACTCTTCTTGGATACATTGTCCCCGAAACATCAGTAAATGATTACCGCTCGACGCTGCATTATACCCCAAAAGAGCGCAGATCTCAGTGTAGTAACTAGTCTACAGGCTGGGTGTCTGGGGTTCAAAATCCCAGCAGGTACAAGGGATTTATTTCTTCTCCAAAATGTCCAGACCAGTTCTGGAGTCCACTCAACCTCTTATTGGGTACTGGGGGCTCTTGTCCTAGGGGGTAAAGTGGCAGGGACATGAGGCTGAGCACTCATTTCCATTTATTGCAGAGTTTAAGAGTGAGTGGAGCTATGCCTCCACTCCTCCACATGCCTTTGTGACATGTATAGGGACCTTACCTTTTATTACTTGTATGTGAGAAAGAGGTGAATTACATAATGCCGGCATGAGTAGTGAGAGAAGATAAAGATTAAAGTCTTCAGGAATAACACAATGTGGACTGGTGATTACTTACCAACATTTCAAAGGAGCCTGCAGCATCTGTCATCAGAGTAGTCAGTTGATCAGAAGTAGTAGTTGAATTAGACAAGGAAAGACTGGATTATGTGGTTGACATAGTTAATTAATAGTGGTGTGCAACAGACAAACCTGTTGGTAGAGTTTGCCAGAGGAAAGAGAGGAAATTGAAGTGTAAGGAAGCAGGGCCTCTGTCTGTCAGGGCTGTAATGCTAGAGTTGTGTATTTTGGTGGCAATTCCTGCCATTTTATCAGGTAGTGAGTGAGAGGTTTCCATGGCTTACTGACCACTGTGCCATTTGCCTTGTTCATGTCATTGGATGGAGCTCAGTGCCAGTTGCCTCCCTGATGATAAAGTCTGTGTAACAGGATTTGGTTGTAGTCTGATGGGACCAAGTCAGGACTGTAGGGAGGGTAGGGAGATGGGGAGAACTTCCTAGCCATATTTTTCAATTGACCCTGTCAAATGTGCATTGTAAGGTTGTGCACTGGTTTTAAGGATGTTGTGTCTTTATCGGGCACTTGTTTTGAAACACATGTTGCAGTCTGGCACATCTGAACACAGTGACCTGCATTGATAGTTTCTTCTGTCTGCAGAAAATCAACCAGTAAGCATCCTTAAGTATCCCAGAAGACAAGTCTCGTAAGTTTACTGACTGATGGGACAGTTCTGGCTGTCCTCTTTGGAGGCATTTCTTCATGCCATTCTGTGCTCTGTCACTCTGTTCTGGGATCAGAAAGGGGGACCCAGCTTTCATCACCATTCACAATGTTCAGTAGGAAGTTGTCGTCCTTGGCGGTGTGTCCTTCGAGAAACTGAAGCCACATTATGTGCCCTTTCGTGTTTGTTTGTTTGTTTGTTTGTTTGTTTGTTTGTTTGTTTGTTTGTGTGTTTTTGAAAGCACTGAGCCCAATGGCAACGAACTGTCTTGATACCTCAAAGTCTGTGTCGTCATCTGCCCTTCATTGTGTCCAGATTCAAGTTTGCTGTGATTTTCCTAAACATGAGTCTTCACAGTCATCCTTGTTGAGTGCATATCATTGCATTTCATGCAAGCAGTTGTGGTCAGTTGCTGCAAGGCAGAGCAGCATTTTTCCTATTGCCATCTTTAAGATAACTTCAGTCACAGCATGCTAGTGAAATGCAATGCCATTGACAGCCATTTTGTTACAGTGGCTTGTGGGATACATTTTGGTGCACATACACTAGACTTTTATTACAAGTTGGGTGTAGAAGACATTGCCAGCCACGTAATTCGTAGCGGTTAGTTTATCTCTGTAACATGCATAATACGATGCTGCTCACTGCTTTTGGTACAGCCCTTGGGTATACCTTCTGCTGCGCTGATATTGTCGTCCACCCCAACACTAAAGTGAAAAGGTTGCTTTACTCAGAGTAACATTACTGATTTAGAATTTCAGTGTTAGAGGCATTTATTACTGTGGATGTTGTATAATCCACTTGTAACCACTTAACCATGTTTGACATTCATAGTTAAGAGATAGGGAATGGTGATGTATAGAGTGATTGGAAAGTAAATACATGCTGTTAAATTGCTGCATGTGCTAAACAGAATGCTGTATTGCCATGATTCTTGTGCCATTTTAAAGCTTATATACTACCGCTTTATGACCAATACATTTTTAAGTATATGCTGTATTATCATTCTGTATATAATCTAAATGAATTGAAGACTGGAAATAGTGTTCATAATAGCATACTTGAAATTTAGGTGTAAGTGTAGGAGTTAAGTTAATTGGTGGGCGTTATGGAAGATTTTTGGTTGTATTTGTTGTAGGTATAATTGACTACAACTTCTTGTGCTTCCGTGATGCTATTCAGCAAGTGTTTGAACTTCGTAATGAGAATCAGGTACATTTACCACTCACCACAAATCATCATTCAAACCTTGCAAGTAACCAGAATACCACTGTGAACTTGGAGACACAGAATGCAGCATTAAATGCTGGAGCTGTTCAGAACTGAAGGTACAAGGATGAACCTATTTGTTGTTATAAGTAGCTGGTGGGTGCAAGTTGATATCAGGAACTGCTTTGTGAGGGATATTTGAAAGCAAATGAAGTTTAAATTGTGATGTTGGTATGTGAAATTTAAGTTTTTGTGGAAAGTTTTGTTGCTTTTTTTTCCCCCCCTTCAGAATATTTGAAGAATTAAAGTTTTTATAATGATTCAGAAACTGTTGCAGTAATTTTAAATTTAAACATACCTGATACACTTTTAATTACCGTCAGCTGTCACACAATTATACCAGATATCGTCCCAAACAGTATAATTGCCTGTCAGAAATTTTTTTGTACCTTTGTGCTTCCACAGCTGTTATATTCTGATATTCAGGGGCTTGAAAATTTGGGTCTTTTGGGATATGATGCTGCGTCATTGGAAGTGTAATTCCAAAAATTTCGAGGATTATAGTGCCTTCATCTTCAGGGTCTTGGACTGCTTCAGCCTAAAGATGAAGTCACTGTAACCCTTCAAAACGTGGGGAACTACTTGCCCAGTGATGCAGCGTCATGTCCCAGACGACTTGTATCTTCAGCAAACGACACTGTGAGAACCTCAATTCTCACTTCGGGAGCTAGTTTTGCTGTGAAGCATCCATTCTTCAGAGTATCTGACCACAGTTGGAAAGTAAAATTTTGAAAGCCAAGTTTGTATTTTGAAAGATGCGTAATTTTGAACTGAATGTGGCGTATATGAAATGTGAAGACAGCAAATGAATTAATATTCTGTTCTGAATAAACTGGTTGCTTGCAGGTGTAAATAAAATCTGCACAAGGGAAGTGAAATTCAGGAGCCAAGATATGGTCTCTTACGTAATAGAGGTTATAATCCATATGAATATATTATACATCATTATCATATGCATGACCTCCCAGTTATCTTCATTACAGGGTGGTTTCTTATATGAATATTTCACTGTGTGAAAAAGTTACGAAGTTACTGCTTATATATTTTGTATATATATATATATATATATATTGTGAAGTGCGTATTTCCCACAAACTAAAAAGAACTGTTTTGGAAACAGTCACAGCTGTGTGATTCCTAGTTCGCTGGACAAGGTTTACAGTCTTTATTCGCCCTTATAAACAGGTTTGGTCTCCTTGGTATTTGTTCTTTGATTAAGCAGTTCTGCAAGAGTCTTGCATAAAAGTAGGATACAGTATTTAGCCCTGTCTGTGTCAACATAAAATTTTATCATGTACAAATTAAAATGGCAACATGTTTTGGCAGTTAGGATGTCACTGTCAGATTGTCAGTTGCATGTACATGAATGTGAAAGGTGAATGGACAGTCTGTGGATGGCATACAAAATGCCAAAACTTCTATAAAATGTTGGGTTAAATAGAAGTCACTAAATATTGTATGCTACTTTTATCCTAATATGCAGCGGTATGCTGCAATAGTCAGAATCTTACATATCATTATGTCCTTTATCTGTAGCAATATCTTGCCACACCTGTGATGGGGACGGTTATATTTCATCCCCAAGTACTGTACTTCAGTATAAAATATTTTATTAATCTTTATTTATCTATTGTGTAGTTAATGTTAAAATTGTTTCATTAAAATTACTTCTTTTTATGTTATTTCTCATTAGTAATTAAGTATTATTTTTGGTAATTGTTATGGAACTTTTTTCCCTAAAAATCAGTGTTTGGCACATAAACAAAGCAAGTCCGTGTTACTGCTAGAGCGGTAAGACAGTTGTGACTTTACTGCTGGTAAGAATTCAGCACCCTGGTCATATCACACAGTTTCTGCTGTACATGTGTCATGTTTTAATATATTACAGAGCTTCAGGTTTCTGCTTTGTCAGTATAGATTTTGTAATGTCAGCTTAGTTTCACTGGAAGCATCTAAGCAGAAGGTAAGAAATGACTCAGTGGAGGAAAGAAGCATATGGAACAGTATCAGAACAAAAAACATACTAAATGATATATGTAGCATTTACATGAAATGAATCACTGAAGGAACAGGCATTCAGAATACAAGTGGAAGAAGTCCATAAAAGTTTATTTTGAGCTGTTTAATCTCAAAGTATAAACTAAGTTATTGGGTGCATCAGTAACACAGCAAAGTGATGCTCTCTGTAAGGTGCCAGTTTGACTGGACTTCCTTCACCTTGGCTATGACAAATGTATTTAGCATATATTCAGCTTTTCTTTAATCTCTGCACTCACACCAGTCATATTCTCATTACTTCATATGGTAATTGCTGTATTTTCAACAAAGCAGACAGAACAGATCATAATTTGGTGCCAAAAGGAAGTAGACTGTAATTGTGTGTAACATGCATTATATGGTACTCAGTAATTTGCATAGCTTTTTATAGTAATTGCAGGTACATGCATTTGTATTGTTATTGTTTTTCATGGTGGCATCTAGAGTTTAGTTGTACAACGTACACATCAAATATAAATTTTCTGGACTAGCAGCGGCATTATGGTGTGGAATGTGTTGTGTGGAGCAGGACTTCAAAGTCATTGTGCCAGCTGAGATGGAGGGGAGAAGTAGCATGTGCTTACATGAGTGTTATGGGAAGTGCTACAATTAGCATTACACACCTGAAAAAACTTCAGGCAGGAATGGTGGCTGTTTAACATTCGCTTTTGATTTTTGGTTCAAAATCACATCGTCCATATTGCTGTGTTGGGACTGCAGTGTTATTGTGCAAAATCCACTTACTCTACCAAAAATTTGGTCTTTTCAATAGATGGGCTGTTAAAAACATTTAGAAATATCAAGTACTCAGTGATTTATATCTTTCAGTAGCCATCTCAACCCTGGGGTGAGGCCCTAGTGGCTCAGCTGTTATGTATTTCAGTTCATGTAACATCATTAACATGATGTACATTTAGTAACTGACAAAGGTGGTTCTTTTGCCTATTCAAACTGCTGTGGCAGTCTGCAAGCAGATCACAGTTCTCTTCCTTTATAAAGTAACTGTAAGGACCTGCTGCCATTGATGACAGGGATAATTGTTTCTGTCCATTCCTGGTATTAGTTCAGAAATGTAAGTATACATCAAGGATTACAACAATTTTCTTATTATTTTATAAACTGTTTCAGAGCTGTTTAATGTTTGGTGACAGCCATGTTATGGCAACAGAAGTAATTTAAAAAAGAATACACTGTAAGTTCTTAAACTTGCCTGTGGGTCTCGTGAGTATTCTGTGTCACACACAAGGTGTAGAGAACATTTATGAATACATTGAAAAGTACTCTGTAAATTAGGTAAGGAAAAATCTGGTATAGAATTTAGGAATAACAAATGAGTTTTATGCTCCAAACTTACGTAATTTAATCTATTTAATTTTATCCATATATTTTCATTTTAGTTGTAGAATACCCAGTTAACAAGGAGGACATTAGTTCAGAGATAGAAAAAATGGCAAATGAGACATCAAAAGCATATACAGTATAAGATAGTTGAATCAGAATAACATATATAATAATACAGCAATACAAGGTTCCACATACCTTGTATCAGTTAATTATTGAACAGCAAATTAGCACGCAACCAGGACAAAAACAGACTGCAGTCAAATTAAAAGTAGTTTTAGAACTGCAATAAAATAAAAATGCACAACAATAGTTAACTACCGTTCTTCTTTCAGTACTACAGCCTCAAGTGTAGAACAGTAGGAATAAGTCCACACTTCACTGTGACATTCTGTTAACGCATGAGTCCCTTGAACTGAATTGAGTATTTAAGGGGTTAGAGCCCATGAAGACCCGATGCATGTAGGCCATTTTAAACAGGCCCATTTTGCCCCCTTCTTTTCAAATGTTTTCTCTCTTGGAAAAATCCTTATCCAAGTCGTACAGCCTTATTAAAGGCCAGGATTGATCTTGGATGAGTGTTCGTAATAACCTGTGGGTCCGGGTTACCCGAGCCCGGAGAGAAATATATAAGTGCGGCTAAAGCATCACACTTGTACAAGGAAAGAAAGGTCAAATTCTTTAACACTCCTACGTGTGAGATTATCACAAAATCCATCACATGCAGATGTTTTTCTAGAGTGTTACAGCCAAATATAAAGCCGAGCCCCACAAAATAGAAGAGTATATCAAGTGCATGTTCCAGCCCAATAAACATACTTCTCCAGCGCTCTGTTGCTGAGTGCCTTTGGGTTCCCCTTACGGAGCCCCTATAAAAAAGAAATGCTCAATTTCCAGGACCTTCTATTACATGTCTCTTGGGAGTCGTCATTGTAGGAGCCCTCCTCCCAGGTTCCCTCACAGAGCCTCTGTAGACAGAGAGAGACACTCCATTTTCAGAGCTTTCCTTGACATGTCTGGGAGCCCTCCTCCCAGGTTCCCTCACAGAGCCTCTGTAGAGAGAGAGAGACACTCCATTTTCAGAGCTTTCCTTGACATGTCTGGGAGCCCACCTCCACGTTCCATCACAGACCCTCTATAGAGAGCGGCACCATTGATCTAGTAGCGAGGCAGGTTGTGGAACCGGAGTATAAAAACATGAATGTGCTGTAGATGTCACGTGGCGGGTTCTCAATATAATGAATATGCAGCCAGACATAACCATTTTATTACAAAACAAGAATTTTTTTATAAAATTGCTGCATCTTTCCACATGATCAAGGTCACATCAGGCTTATAAAAATCATCATCAGTGTGGCACTACAATCCAATATTGACTGTGGCCTCCCGCACAATCCTCCTCCAGTCCTGTCGATCTTGGGTGTTCACTTGCCAACCTCGGATGCTCATCCTAAGGTCCTCCTTATGTCTGCCATCTAACATTTTCTATGTCGTCCTCGTTTCTTCCTACGGTGGATTTCTTCATTTAGGATCTTTTTAAGCATACGATGATCATCCATACGTTGCACATGACCCAGCCAGCTGATCCTCCTTGATTTGACAAGTCTGACTATGTTAGCATGGCCCAGGATGCATTCAGTTTCGTGATTTGATCTGTCCCCATTCACCATTCAGAGAGAGGAGTCAATAGACTCGTCTGACTGTTGTCCTCTCAAAGGCCCTTAAGGCTTCTAGTCTGCAGCTCTCAGTGTCCAGGTTTCAGCTGCATATGTTACCACAGTTTTTATGAGCATTTTGTATAGTGTCATGTTGGTTCCTTCAGAGAGGAGGTTCAACCTAAGCAGTTTTCTCAGGCTAAAATATGCACGATTCCGTGTCATCATTCTCCTGTTTATTTCTTCACCTGCGTGTTTTCACTGTTTATATTAGCTCCTAGGAAGTGAAATTAGTAACGCCTTCAAACTGGAGCTCACCGATGGTCAGAGTTTTTTCTTTCCCTTCGTGCCTGGGGGGAGAGACATGAGGTACTTTGTTTTGGCCTCCTTTGTTTGTAGGCCAGGTATCCTTACGTCTCTTGCCAACGCCAGGAATAGCTCCTTGAAAGCTGCAGTACTGCGACTCATAAGAGCAGTGTTGTCTGCATAGCCCAACAGATGGGTCATCGATGCACTATAGTACCCTGGATGTGAATATCCTGTGTAGCGCCGGGTTACAAAGCAGTAGCCGATAATGCGTCACCGTGCCTCACACCAGCTCCAACACGGAAGCCTCTACAGGCCTGGTACCCCACCGTGATCGTACTGTATGTCTGAGACGTCATTTTAATGAAATTGATAAGGTAGTACGGAATACCATAGCTCACCAGTGACGTTTGTAGTTGATGTCGATCGATACTGTGAAAAGCCTGTTTATAATCGATAAAAAGCATGTGGACATCAATGCCATATTCGTAGCATTTTTCCGGTGATTGTCTTAAAACAAATGTTTGTTCAGTGGTGCTCCTGCCGGCGTGAAACCCACACTGGTATTCGCCCGGAATCTCTTCAGAGTACGGGCTTAGCTTTTTGGCCAACAGTGGGGAGAAAATTTTGTACGCTACATTCACCGGCGTAATTCGTCTATAGTTCTGACATTCTGTTTTGTTTGTTTTCTTAAAATTTGAAAAAAAAAATGGGTTTCATATTCCATTCTTCAGGTATTTGTTCCTGTTCCCAAATCTGAATTATCAACGTGCAAACTCGTTCCTTGAGCGCTCTTCCTCCACACTTAAAAAAATTCGGTCAGCAGGTTGTCTTCGCCAGGTGCTCGGTTCTTCATTCTGGCGATCGTCTCTTCTACCTCCTCATCGGTCGGTGGTTCCGTCTTTGGCTGTGCTGCGTGGCGGTAGAATACCCCGTCTTCCTCATGCTCATCTTCCAGCACATTATTCAGCATTTCCTTGAAATGTTCAGTCCCTCTGTCAATTAATTTTCCTTCCACACCTTGCTTGCAACTTTTTCTTCTCTCAGTTCTTCCATCTTTCCAACCCTTTTTTTTTTTCAGCCATAGTCGTTTTTTATTCCTGAATATTTTGGCAGCATCTTTCCTACTTTGTGAGAACAGCTCTTGGCTATGTTTGATATCTCTCTGGAGCATTTTCTGTCGGTTCGTATTTTTCTGCCGTGTGGCATCCATATATTCATCATCAAACCGTTCCCCATTACGCCTGGCTTCCCTCTCGCTACTAACTTCTTCTGTCAGCTCGGTCATTTCTCTTTTCTGTACTCTTCCACTGTACCTCAAGGTTGCTCGTTTCTTCAAGGATTTTCAGCTTGTTACTGAGGCGGTTCTTACACTCAGTGCAGGATTCTGGGTTCTTCAGTTGCTCGGTATCCCATTTGTTTCTGTGCATTCAAAAATTTGTTGTGCATTTGACAGCCTGTGTCTTAGTAGCGCCTTCACAAGATAATGGTCGGAATCACAATTGGGTCCGCGGCAGGTCCTGCCATCTATTGTGTTGGACGAGTGTCTGCCCGAGATAAGCATATGGTCACTTTAATTAATTCTACCTCCGGCGCTTTCCAAGCCCCTTTATGTACCGTCTTGTGTTGGAAACGGGGTCTCATAACCAGGAGGTACACGGTTGCTAGGTGTCCCAGTATACCATTTCCACTTGTTTCCTCATGTAATGAAAGCTTCCCTGCCACACACTCTATAAAAGTTTATTTTCTAATCTTCGCATTAAAATCGCCCAAAATTATGATTATATCACACTTAGGTATCTTTTCATGTGTTCTTCCTAGGATTTCATAAAATTGTTCTTTCGCCTCTTCACTTTTTTCTTCTGTTGAGGCATGCGCTGATATGAAGGTAATATTTCTAAACCATCCGCATAACCTCACTTTGCATATTATTTCACTAATGGTCTCATATCCAAGCAAACTTAGTTTCTTGTTAATAAAGAATTCGGCGTCAAATTATCCGCCTCTTAACTGGGGCCATGTATGTCTGGCAGGAACTCTTCTTATCCATTCGTCCTTGTCCATTCCATCTTATCTCCCGTAATGCAGCTGTATCAGTGTTGTATATATCAAGTTCATTCATTATTTCCATAATTTTCCCTGACTGAAGAATGGTCCTAACTTTCCCTTTAGCCACGATCAAATCATTCTTCAACTTTCATTTTCCGGGTCTTGTTTCATTAAATCCACGGCTGTTCCGTGGCTGTTGGTGAGTCTTCACAACAGTAGATGTTTTCTAGGGCAGGGGTCGTTAGCGCGTCGCTCAACCCCCTACCACGGCGACCAGGGTATCCCTTTTTGTCTGGGTCATCACCTTTGACCTGTCTGACACGGGAGACCCTACCAGTAGCTAAACTACCGCCAGCATAGCAATCACGATCGCCTGACAACACAATGCCCACCATTACGTCAAAGTAGCGATACTTTCGGGGAGCTTATAAAGATTCGTGTAAGAAAATCTGTGAGATCATGGCGATTCCCTAACGGAAAGTAATCGTCTACTCGAACAGAACAGTAGAGTAAGTAATTATCGATACGAGGAGAAGACCGTCCAATTCAATTCCTGTGTGACGACAATAAATCGTACTTCTGTAAAAGTGTTACGTGTTTTGTCAGGATAGGATCATCATTAGGCTTATAAAAATTGATAAAAGAGAGTCAGATTAACGTCCGAGTTTCCTGTGACGTGTCGGAAGTAACAAAGGAAGGGTCATACTACACGAGTGTTGAAAACGCGGGACCATACTACACGAGCGTTGAAAACGCGGCAGCTATGTGGCGTTTCTACTGCCTGCTTTTAGTACCAAAATGGATGTCGTCCAAATTGGTTGTGTAGGTCATCTGTGTTTAGAACTTATACGTAGACAAAAAAGGAGGAAGAGACGCTGGTGGACTCGTCCTGCAATTTCACACAGACATTCAACGGGGCAATTCCATATTATGTTTGGAACTCATCGAAAGTTTCGTGATAAATTCTTTTTACATTAGAGAATGTCAGCGACAAGTTTTGATGAACTTTTAAATTTAACCTATGATAAAACTGTGAAAACTAACACTAATATGAGGAAGTCAGTTGGTCCTGTGGAGAGACTGGCTGTAACATTAAGGTAAATAAAACTTTCTTAATAATATTATTAAACTTATTTTCGTTTATTTATCATAATTTCATAGCGCAATAATTCGTTTTGTCAAAATCAGGAACACTATAATTGATAAAAGTCCAGGATGTTAAAATTATCTTCTGATGTATCTGAAACACTCGTAGTCACACTCAACGGTGAAGTAGCGGATGCTAATGCAGGCGAAATCGCAGATGAGGAGGCTTGCCTAGCTGCAGAGATGTTTCTAAAAACTTCTGTAATCTTCTGTTTTGTGAAATTTACATTTTTAGAGTTATTGTAGTATTACTTATCACTACAAAGAAATAAAAATACGTGTTACAAACCTTTCTCGTTTTTGACCTCATTTGCCATTTCATTCCAGTCGGGGTACATCTCTGCACATATCTCTGTCCAACACTTTGTTTGTGATTCTCGATTGCTGTAATCTTTCAGAGTGATAGTGTAAAGTGGCGGTTTTTTTCTACTTCACAAATCAGCTTCTCAGCATCAAACGTTTCTGCACATGCATCAACAACAGTATTAAGAAAAATATGCTGAAAGGCTTCCTTCCGATCTGACGTCTTTGTTAACAATGTTGGCAGCGTAGGCTACCGTGGGTAGCAACCGCCGCGTTTTCAACGCTCGTGTAGTATGGCTGGCGTTTCTGCCGCTAGCGGTCACAACGGCTATGTTGCGTTGAAAACGCCGACCGCGGTGCTAACGCCGGCAAACGCGGCAGCAGAAAGGCTCGTGTAGTCTGCTCCATTACATTAAATATGTTCTGCAAAACGAAGAAGCAGTCGGCTACGTTAGAACTGCCGCGTTTTCAACGTTCGTGTAGTATGGCCCTAACAGGTGGCCTGTGCCATGCATATGCCATCATGGCTTGTACGAGGGCAGTGTCTTATGACAGGTGCCATGCGTCAACGAAACTTACTTTTTACTACCAACCGTAAATGTCTATTTGCTCTTTCTAGTTTGTGTTCAAAGTAGTGGTAGATGATTCGATAATTCAGTAAGGCAGCTTTCTGCAGGTTGTACGGCCCGGTTTCGATTCTTGCGACGGACCTACTCTTTTCTTTATCTCACCAACGTCTTTGGCCCTCTATCTGCCCTACCCTACAGAATAAACCGGACAAAGCGCAAAGGTAATCAAGTTGCTTTCTGCATTGCCAAAGTACAGACAGTGTGGAACATCCACACAGTCTGTACGACTTAGTGGCCCGGTGCCAATATGCCACCTGTAAGTGTATGTTGTTTATTGGTTACGTCATTCCTTCTGTTCTGTCGTAGGCCTGACACCACAAGTGTTGTGCGAAGTGTCCGACCGTTGCTGCTGCAACGCGGGAAGCAGTTATAACATTTCCTATAACCGTGAGTGCTGTACATTCGCTGTGACGTCCAGTCTAATCTGTATCATACGTGACCTCTGTTACATGCCCGTGGGGTCACTTACAACACTCACGTAACCGCGAGTACTGTACGTTCGCTGTGACGTCCAGTCTAATCTATATCTTACGTGACCTCCCGTTACATGCCCGTGGGGTCACTTCCAACACAGCCTAACCATGAGTATGGTACATTCACTGTGACTTCCGCTGGAAACCATATCCTACTTCAAGCAGGTGCATAGGGACTTCCCACTGATTCTGTATATTTTATAGTCGAAGCTCTTTTGTACGATGAGTCGCGTTAACATTCATAAATTTCTCTTTGAACTTCATGTAAAGTAGGTGTTACGTTGCACCGATACGTGCTACAGTCAAATTCAGTAAATTGTAATGTGCATTACCAGTAAAGTAAGGTTTTCCCTGTCCATGCCAGGAGGGTGTTGAGGTGGACTAGAGGTGTAGCTCCACTCATTCTTAACCTCGTTCTAGATGGAAGTTAGTGGTTAAATTCATGCCCCGGCTGCTTTACCTCCAAAAAAAAAAAAAAGAAACCCGGTACCCATTGAATAGGAGACTTGAAGGGCCACAAACCTGGTCTGGACGTTTTTGGGAAGAGAAAAATCGCTTGGCCCTACCAGGATTCGAACCGTGGTACCAAATTTAACCCTTTAAAGATGCGTATCTTTTTGATATAAGGACTCAGTGCGTACCGCGCTGTAAACACTCTCCACTTCGGTTATAAAAAACCAGTCTGTTAATGTTTTATAACGCAAAAGTTGCTGTTTGTTCTGAGATCCACACAAAACACATAAACGCAATGTGGGCACCACGTGGAATTTTTTGATGTTAAACCTGGTCGTACGGAAAGTTACCGCTAGTTTTTAAAAGGTTAATCGACATCCTTTCAGTACTTCCCGAGACCAGACGTGCAGACGGGCTGGCACGGCCTCTCTGTGTGCGTTTCCTTCGGTGACCGATATATAACACTACATATTGTTACTCGTCATATTTAACAGAAACAAAACAAGCGTTTCAGCGACTGCCAACGACCTTGTCCGAGATACAATTAGGAAGTAGGTAGGAGTATTCTCCTATGCCATCTGCCGAACCTTCACAGTCCCTTGCACCGCAGGGGACTGTTCAGACGGCACACAACAACCGTCTACGACGTAGCTGTTTGGTGTGCCCCAAGGCTGCTGCTGAAAGCAGTAAACAGTGTACGGCAACAAATACTACGCAACGTTGTGGGCGATAAATGCGCAATTTCAGTGAATAAAAACATGTTTTGAAGTGTTTTCGTACAAGCATATCATTCAAAACAAAACTGTTAGGATGCCTAATGTCTTAGTGATTCGTAATTTACTTTATACGTCGACGTATACTTGCTACGAGAAATTCGTTATGTTCGCGGAAATGTTAACTCATACAATAATTTTTATTTGCTTCTTTTTGTTAAAGTATGTTGACTTTGTAGCCTTCAGATGTGAAGTGACTGAATAAAGGATACCAAAGACTGTCATGCTGAAATCCTGGGAGGTCGCTGTAAGACTTATGTGCATAACTTTCCTTTGAATACTTCCAAATTTGCACTACAGTTGCATTACCAAGAATGATGACGTAATTCGAAATTATGGTCATGCGTTTGCTTTCCATTTAATTTTCATATATAATTATGCAATTAAAATTTCTTCTTCTTCGTCGTCCTTCCCTCTTATACTTGTTCACAGTAGGTGTCGAGGGTTTTTGTAATTTCTCTTAATCACACTCAGACACACACTGCAGTCGGTAGGACTCCTCTGGACGAGGGATCGGCCCGTCGCAGAGACCTCTACCTGACAACCCAAACACTGTACAAGACAAACATCCATTCCCTCGGTGGGATTCGAACCCACGATCCCAGCAAGCGCTCGGCCGCAGACCTACGCCTTAGACCGCGCGGCCATTGGGTAAAATTATATTAAGACAGTTTATTTTAGTCCTTTACGAACACCATTTATGGGCCGATTCCTCGTCCAGAGGAGTCCTACCGACTGTGGTGTGTCTGAGCGTGATCAAGTGAAAATAAACAACCTCGACACCAACTGTGAGTAGGCAGAAGAGGTCAGGATTATGTACGTACATACGAACACCATTTTAGACAGTTATTTTATTATGCTTAATTATTCACTAAAAGCATTAAATAAAAACATTAAATTTCAAAATTCGCGTACGTCGGGGGATGCATATAATTTTAATTAATGAGTTTAACTTCGCCTTGTCCAGTGCCCCTCTCTTATCTAAAATTCCATAATGCCCCCTACCGTCCCCAGTAGTTCTCGATTACGCTTTAAGAGCTCTTATGAACAGGAAGGTGTTATTTTTATATACAGCTATACTGTATTAACTTACTTATTTAAACGAACTCAATATCTAAACAAGTTTAGGCCCAATATGTCACATATAGATTGCACCATGAGAGCACAAGAGAAAACTGCTTTAAGACGTACGGGGCGGCCGCTAGATGGTCAGTGTTATTGCCTGGAATTAATATTGCGCAATATATTTCTCCCTAGATGACTCAGTATTATTGTGCAGTATTTTACGTCGCGTGTGTGTTACGAGTAAACATGCTGAGTGATACTGATGCTGTCTTTGTGGCCATTGGTTTAGCCGTCTGTTTAAAAAAAACGGAAAGACTCGCCCCTGAATCAAAGAGTGGCACAAACGAAGACCACAAGACACACACGAAGCTGAGTCAGCAAAACGACTGTTGCCCCCCCCCGCCCCCCCCGATTCGACGGTCCATTAGATGTGATACTCAAGACTGTTACCCCCTACAATCGCTAAAGAAATACTGACACGCGAGAAGCAGTCACCCACAGGCAGCGTTTATTCATTACGCTACGCTATTTGGCCACTGGAAATAATTTTGAAGACCTGAAATTTATAAGGGTTACATCTCAATCAACTGGAACTCTTCTGCTGGATACGTGTTAGCTACTCGGCAGACAGACGGTGACTGCATGAATATTGCGCAATACTGCCCACAGATTATTCAGTATATTGTGCAATCCTTCAATATTACAACTAGACGGTCAATAACATTGCGCAATATTATTGACCGTCTTGGGGTACATCAACGCTTGGTGGATACTGTGATGCCGTACTGTAGCTCCGTACGTGTCAAGTCACTTGCAACGTTGCGGCTTTACGACAGGCGGTAACGTTGCAAGTTTGTGCGCACCTGCGCCCCCAGCGGTGTAGTTTATAAGGTTTTTTTTTATAAATATCCACTTCATTTCTCACTCCGCCAGGCCCGTGACCTGCTACATGCTAACAGTCAACCATTCGACATTTGTGATGCTCGTACCGTGCAGCAGACTAACTATACACTCTGTTTATCGGTCAAATTGTATTGCTTTATTAGCAAATTTATTAACTTTAAAAAACGAGAACCCAGTGCTTCCTTCTTGTTATGTTCTTCTTCAATCTTCTCTTCATCCACCAGTAAATAAATGTGTAATCTTCAACCGATAACATGTTCATACTCAAGTAATGCATGTCTTCTGAGTGCAGTGCCTCCAGTTTGCAAGGCCCGTATTGTGTCGTATCTATTGTATCGTCATCGAATTTATGTCGCATTGATATCGTATCGCATGTAGTGCCCTGTGTGAGAGAGAACTTACCTTTGTCTACAGAATGAGTGTATGATAGTTGAGATTCTCCTAGCAGTGTTGATGAACATTCAAGTGTTGGGGGTATGCTGTGAAGACGCGAATCTTCAGGGTGGCCATAAGGCCGAATGGCTAAAAGGAACCATATCCAACGCCTTCTTTGAATATGGCGAGTACAAAATCCAACAACAGTAACTGCGATGAACTGAACTAAAACGCGTGGACCCGAACTCATGTCCAATTAGCATTTAAAACTACCCCTGTCGAGTTATTAAATTGTGTGCGTTTCAGAACTATCTTTTTCCCCTCTGTCTGGCTCATTTCTATCGGGTTTTGAACACTACTTGATGATTTGAACCTTTTAAACTTTTAAATAGGTATTAAATTAACCTCAAAAGATCTAGGCTGAATTCTGTGTGTTTTCATCTATTTAACCACATATAATTTGAAGTGGATAACTAGAAAAAATTAGATCCACTTCTTCGACTCTGAGTATGCGAAAAGTATATTCCAATGTCAGTTCCCGTCTTGTCAAAAATGAGTGAATCAATTGACAAGTAACTGTAGGTTGATCTAGGAAGAAACACGCTGGAAACTGGGTGTATTTTCATGGCTTGTGAACAGAACGCATGTGGACGTTATAAAAAGTAACTACTAAGTTCTTCGCAAGTGTCACCAGGTTAATATATTTGTAAATGCCAGTATGATACTGCAGTTGTATTCATGAAGAACTTACAAGCGGAGAGCATTCCGGGTGCTCTTGTTGCAGGGTGCCGTTCTGTTCAGAATCTTTTGTCTTGCTGTGTGCGCTTTAGAGGTTTATACGCACGCGTACACAAACTGTAACCTTGCCTGTTGTTTTGATGGGTGTGGCGTTTGTTCTTTGACATTACGGGAGGGACACATACTGAGGATGTTTGAACACAGGGTAACTGGAACAATATTTGCATCCAAGAGGGGGGCTGGACAATATGCATAATGTCACCAGATGGATTGTTTTTCAAACATCATTAGGATAATAAATACAATGAAGATGAGAGTGGTAGGGTATGGAGTACAGGTAGGATCGATTGGAAACATGAAGTGATATGGGCTGGATTCATCTTGCTTAGGACATGGCTCGGTGGCTGGCTGATGTGGACGCAGTAACGAACCTCAGAATTCCGTAAAACGCGGAGAATTTCGGGGGTAGCTGAGCGATTATTAGTCTCAAGAATAAATAAATAATAAAAATAAATAAACTGTTCAGTATTATTCAAAATAATGGATAAAATGTATGGAATTATAAAATACAACTTTTCAGTTGACCGCTTGGGGACTGTCACAGTTTAAACCGAATAATTTATTGCTTATATATTTGATGCTGCTATTTCAATCGCTCACGTTTGCTTCACGTATAATTACATGGAGGTCTATGATACTCGTGGCTTATGAATAGTAAGGTTTTGGAAGGAGTCGGCCTTGGCGTGTTCCAACATTCCTCGAATTTTTTTTACAGCTGCGCAGACCTGCTAGTGCTCTGAGCAGAAAATTGTTATACAACCTGACAAGTGCGCGGAACTTCAGAAGCTTTTTGTAATATGCATAATAAGAATACTTGCAATGAAAATTGAAAAATTCCAGCTGCGCGGCAACATTTCAGTGTCCGCGAGAGCATTTCAGTTACTGCACGGCCGCGCACCCGCGCAGCTTAGAGGGAACATTGGTGTGTTCCAGCGTTCAGTATCGGTGTTAGTCCGGAGGAACAGGGAAGCCGAGATATGCTGCACGTTATAACTAACGCCATGGAGCAGAGTTTTCTTGGGAAGCTAATGGTTTGTTCTTTGGCTAGGCAAGAAATTCCCCGCATTTTATGGGACCCGTAAGATCATTCCGCTGTTCACAAGAGCACGCCTCTGGACCCTATCCTGAGCCAGATCCTGTACACGTGATATCCGTCCGTAATTCATGTGTTACAATGTTTTAAGTTTTTTCTAGGTGTTTGGTAAACTATGATTCAGGCGAAAGTAACGCCGTTCTGATGGTTTGAACCTTCCACATTTACGTTTGTACAGAACGATCGAGTGTTACAGACTTCCACGTCCCAGTCTAAGCAGAAAAATGTACTTGCCCCGAACAGTAGTTAAGTCTCTCTTACTCAAGGAATCCGATGGAACTGTACCGTGTTTGAAAAACACAGCCACCATAGCGGTATCATGAGCTGATCCAGCGCAGTCGGCAATGCATTCCTCCTATACATATTTTAACATTTTTCTCCCATCTATGTGCAGGTTTCCCAGCTGTCGTTTCCCCCGAGATTTTCTGACCAGGATCGCTCTTCCTCATATTTTCACATCCCATCTGATCCCTCAACAAGGAGATGCTCTGTCGCCATTGCTTCTCATTTTTGCTTTTCAACTTTGCTTTAGAATATGCCATTAGGAGGGTTCAGGCAAACCAGGAGGGCTTGAAATTGAATGGTACACATCAGCTTCTGGTTTATGCTGATGATGTTAATATATTGGGTGGAAGCATACATAATATAAAGAAGAATGCAGAAGATTTAATGATTGCTAGTAAGGAGATTGGTCTAGAAGTAAATGCTGAGAAAACTAAGTACATGGTCATGTCTCGAAATCAGAATGCAGGACACAATCACAACATAATTATAGATAATAAATCCTTTGAAAGGGTGGAAGAATTCAAATATTTGGGAGCAACCCTAACGAATCGAAACTCCATTCATGAAGAAATTAAGAGCAGATTGAAGTCGCGGAATGCTTGCTATAATTCGGTGCAGAATCTTTTGTCTTCCAGGTTACTATCCAAAAACACAAAGATTAGGGTATACAGAACTATAATTTTACCTGTTGTTCTGTATGGATGTGAAACTTGGTCTCTCACATTGAGGGAGGAACAAAGACTGAGGGTGTTCGAGAATAGGGTGCTGAGGAGGATATTTGGGCCTAAGAGGGACGAGGCGACGGGGGATTGGAGAAGACTACATAACGAGGAACTTAACGACCTGTACTCATCACCAAATATTATTCGGGTAATCAAATCGAGAAGACTGAGATGGGCGGGGCATGTGGCACGTATGGGGGAGGAGAGAGGTGCATACCGGATTTTGGTGGGAAGACCCGAGGGAAGGCGACCACTTGGGAGACCCAGGCGTAGATGGGAGGATAATATTAAGATGGATATTCGGGAAGTGGGATGTGGGGGCATGAACTGGATTGAGCTGGCTCAGGATAGGGACAGGTGGCGGGCTCTTGTGAATGCGGTAATGAACCTTCGGGTTCCATAAAATGCAGGGAATTTCTTGACTAGCTGAGAAACTCTTAGCTTCTCAAGAAGGCCTCTGCTCCATGGAGTTAGTTAGTTAGTTAGTTAGTTAGTTAGTTAGTTAGTCATCTGATCCCTCGCGATTTGTTAGTACGAACCAAGTTTTATCCAGATTTATGTTCATTTTTATAATACACACTGAATATGTGCAAAAACATGTTCGGCGTCTAAATAAAGTATTATGAAATAAGTATGCTAGAAATCTAAGTGGCGCTCTGTAAACACTGTGGGGCTAGTCACTGAGAGGGGGGGGGGGGGGGGGGCGCGCGCGCTGTGTCCTGTTGGTCGTAAAACATGCGAAGTGCCTCGACAGTCCCACTGGACAAGTTCCAAGAAACTGTTACGAAAACTGGTCCTTGAGTCGACGAAAACAGTGTGTTGAAATGTTGGCTGTTTCAGCTGCCTTCGGTGCCCCGCAATAACCCCGAGTATTCAAGAACTTCGTCCACCCATCCACCAACCCATCCTTCCATTCGACTATCCATTTATAATTCCATCCATATATCCGTCATGCATTCTCTCGCTTACCCTTTATAGGTTTGTACCGTTTCGAAACAGCTGTAGCCCCCCAATTAAGTGAAACACTATGCCTGTTTGTGCCTTGAGCTACGAGTCGCTTTATGAGGAACACAACAGCTGTGTACTTGCGTTGCAGGTTCGTTGCGTCAGTGTTATCGTGCGTGTTTGCTTCACGATACTTCTCAGAATTCGTCAGCCGAGCATGGTGAGATGGTACGCACGGTTTGTGATTGGTTGTTTTGATGACGTGAGGGAAATGTGTGCCGTGTGATTGGTGGAGAAGGAAGGTGTGTGCGATGGCGTGTTGGTGGCGCGTAGCGGATTGAAGTGTTTGTCTGAAATCTGTGACGTGTAGTCCTTGGTATTTTAAACACGTGTAACTACGTTCTGTAAGTTAGTTCAGTTTTGACAGCGTTCAGTGAGTAGGTCACTCACACGTTTATTTGTATGCGTCAAAAGCAGTTTTATTCCATTCAAAGACAACGCGTTAATTTGAAGTTAATTATGTAACTGACCGAGAATGAATGTGACACATCCGTGAAAGCACAGAAGTTCCACACCTGTCTGCAAAACAGACTGATACGTCGAAATTCATCGCAAAACTTCAGCTGTAAAGTTGCTGCAGTCTGCAATATCAAAGGTAAGAACATGTTTTCATCCGTTGTATCCTTGTTAAAACATCTTTATCAGGGTTACCGTACCTTATCTGTTTCCCGGCTACGTCCTCTTTTTGAGACGACAACTTTGCCTCCGAGCGGACTTTTTCGAAGGCGATATTGAGTGCATTCTTAGCCATCGATCTTGCCATTTTCAGTTCAATTCAATAAGTATTTATTAGCGTGCAGCCGGAACAGGACACGGGCCAATTATAAAACCAGGACAAAAACACAAAACGAAAGACTAAGCAGACAACAAAAACAATGTGGCAGCAGTAGGAAAGTAGCGATATAGACGAAGTACTGGAACAAAAACCCTAAACCATGAAAAACATAGATACTTTGGCCAAAAAGTGTAACACATCAGCGCAGAATCTGTTTTAACCTTTTAAAGCCTAGCGGGCACTATACGTACCGCCAGGTTTAACATTAAAAAATGCTACGTGGTGCCCACATTGCGTTTATGTGTTTTGTACGGATCTCAGAACAAATAGCAACTTCTGCCTTATAAAACATTAAGAGATTGGTTTTTGTAACCGAAGTGGAGAGTGTTTACAGCGCGGTACGCACTGAGTCCTTATATAAAACAGATACGCTTCGTCTTTAAAGGGTTAATGAAGTAATTGGTTCCTAAAGATGTAGACGCCTTTACGCACACGATTAGCAGCAGCTGAAACAAACTTTGGAGACGGAGAGTCATTACAAGTGGCAGTAAACAGGGAGGAGATTCTGAAATTATGAGTGAGAACTCGGATACCAGTAATATCCAAGAGAGACGGGCAACATTTTAAATTTGAATAAACAGAAATGAAAAATAATGCATCAAGAGGAAGTATTTTGTCGATCAAGATACGAAGGTTTAGAAATTTAAAAAATCTTCGTGACATGGTCATGGCAAAGAAACTATTTTGACACAGGGCTACGAACTTCCGCTGAATGCATTCAGGTTTTTGGCGTCAGTAGACGTTATGGAGTCCCACACAATTGAGACATACGTTTGCGTCTAACTAGTGTTAAATAAAATATTAATAGGCTATCAAGGGCATAATAATAATAATAATAATAATAATAATTCAGCCTTATTAGGCTGATGAACGAAGAAGAGCTGTTCTCCCCAGGGCTCAACTACGCGAAGTGTAACATTGGAACTCGCATGAAAAATGCACCAAAAGTTAAATGTAATTAATGGTTACCATTTGAATTTTTATTCTGTGATTCCTAATGCCCTCCAATAATATTACTAGTGTTTCTCCCCATTTTCGAATCTCCTTCAGCATAGGTTTAACCTTAGGGGGGAGGCAAGGGGGCAACCCCCCCCCCCAATATTTTTCCTACCTAAGAATAATTTTTTCTTGCTACTGAGTTGAAGAGGGGAAAATAAAAAATATTGGGACGAGAGCGGGGGAAAGGGGTGTATGTGTTTTAATTAAGGACTTGTTCAAACAAATCTGCCATCTATTGCTAACTTTGACTTCTTCGTAAATTAAAGTTCCTTGTACCTATGGTCGATTTTGCCCCCTACTTCACTCCAGTGTTATTAGCCAAGTTACGCCTGTGTACTTCAGTTATTTCAGCATTGGCATTACTACAAAGACAGTGAACACTGAGCAGTTGTACAGCTGAGGATATAGATATAATACACAGGCGACAGGACGGAGACCTGCCCAAAGACCAACGACACTTGGTGCCGGCGGTTTGATTAATGGCAGGCCAAATACAAACTTAATCTTATTGCAGCGTTTTACGAATGGATTTGGAGATCGATTTGAAGATGTCAGCGTTGCTCTCCTGCGATGCCAGTGTCGTAAGAAAGTCTTCCTAGTCATGATGAAGAGGGTCAATGGACATAATAGGGGAACCGGTTTGCCAGCTGATCAATAAAGGGATTTCTAACTGTGCGGTGTAATTTTAAGGACGTGTCATATGAACAAGGCCCATGCTTTAAAGAAAATAGTTCGGCTGGAAATAAAAAATACTAGTGCATGTATATTTAGCAACATGTCATGCGAAGAGTTTTTCACATATATCACGGGCATTTTAGGGAAAATAAGCAGTTATTTTCAAATGTTCTCCTTTTTGTTCCAAGAAATATACAGTGGCGCATTATATGTGTGTTGTGAGTTCGAATAATTTTCACTGTTCTGCAGACACGTAAATGATTCGGGTCTCTGTTCTTCTGGCATGTGGCACCGAGTCACTGGATGATTGATGCCCGACGTTTGGAGACAACGTAGAGGTTTCATTTTCAGCTGTCGAAATGTCCCTGCTACATCACAGAAGAACGGAGGCCTCAAGTATACAGCTGCCAACGCCCAAAAACTCTCACGTAATAATTCGGTATAAAAACAGAGCGACGCATATTACAACGTAACACTCTCTGTGCACTGTGTTCGTTGAAGGTCGATCATTCAACAAAACCTGGAGGAACATGAGTCTCCATTAATTTAAGGCAATGATATTAGATAACATCAATTGACGTAAGCTTTCTTTTGTGGCACAACAACCCACCTCGGGTCTAGACCGCCTCACTTTTGAGGTTTATAAATCACACACCATTAGACACACACATCCGGTAGGACTCCCGTCAACGGGTGAGCAGCTGGTCGCAGAGACCGCTACCTACACAACACACAACAAACAAAAGGGACGAATGTCGATGCCCTCTGTGGGATTCGAACCCGCGATCTCAGCAGTCAAACGGCTTCAGACCACACGACCACCGAGATGGCCCAATTGAAATAGTAGTACAACAAATAATAGTGAAGAAGAGCAACACAGGGCTATAAATTAAATGTAGACAGTACAGTATGCAGTATATGTACCCATACTTCTTTAAATGCGCATTAATTTTAAATCTGCTCCAGTAATCAAAACTAGCATACGTTACCGAACAGACGGATCTAGCCTATAAAAGGGCGTGGGATTTTTAGCTTGTCATGTACAAATCCCGGGTGCCAGGTCGCCATGGCGACTAAATTTTGTACAGTGTCACATAATATTTGTAGGCCCTCAAGTTTGGAACTTGCTTCATGTTAGTCTTTCGGCACCTTGAATTCTTAGGTGTCCCCCAGATTTTTTGAGCATTTGTGTACCCTTGTACTAAACACCGTTACAATTGTAAGACTGGAAATGTGTAGGGATATGAATGTGATTATCCTCGTACAATATTAGACTATTGCCTGGACGGAACGACAGTGGTGACAAAGTGAGTTGGCCATACAGAAGCCACTGTAATGCGCGTCGCGCTAAATGATCGTACTTTAATGAAAGAGGCCAGGGATTTCTTGGAGATAACAGGATTTTTTCCCCCCCAGTAGTGCAACAGCCCCTAGTGGGCCAGGGCTCCCTCATTGTCGAGGCTTTACGATCTCACTCACACACACCACATAGGTAGACTCCTCTGGACGGGTGATCAGCCCGACGCAGAGACCTCTACCTGATAACACACAGCACTCACAAGAGACAGACATCCATGCCCCCGGCGGGAGTCGAACCTTCAATGCCAGCAGGCGAACAGCCGCAGACCCACGCCTTAGACCGAGCGGCCACAACTTTACATGCTGACTACTATTAATTTTGTGGATAAAGAGGAAGGATTAGAGATTAATTAGACTGCAATGTATACAAACAATTGCAGTTGTGAAAGCAGCGATAAGTACTTAACTGGCGCAGCAGCAGCAGCAGCAGCTCTGTTGTATCTGCGATGTGGATTTGAGTCTCGTGTTAGTAATTTCTGTAAGGGCGCGGAGGACAATGCAGCCCTTATCTACTGCATTCTTAACTTTCGTACCATGAGATACGGAGCTTGAAGGTCATTGTTCTGTGGACGCTGATTTCTGTGTTATCACATGTGTAGCGTGAACCACGTGCTGGTGAGGCGTATTGTATTCCAAGAAGCCGAGGCCAGCAAAGATAAAGATATTTTGATAAATGTTTACTGACATTAAAACAAATTAGTGCGTGGGAAGGTTTTTCCTGCCATTCTACATAAAGCACTGTGGGGATGTTAACATGGCGTCAGGGTAGTTCGCGTATTTTTCGCTGCATAAGGAAGAACAAAATTGATATGTGTATACATACATACATACATACATACATACATACATACATACATACATACATACGTACGTAATACATACATACATTCGTGTGTTTTTATTTTAGGAAACAGTTTATTATTATTGACTGCTATAATAATTATTTATTAGGAAATGTAACTAGGGTAGTCAATATACTGACAAGGGCGCGGCTGGACGAGCCGGGGTTCGAATCACGGCAGGGACAAGACATTTACCTCTTCTTCAAAACGTCCAGCTTGCCTCAGTGGCCCAACAAGCCTCGTATACAATGGGAACCGAGATTCTTCCCCCCCCCCCCCTCCGGGGGGGGCCTTAAGCAGACGGGGCATGAATTTAACCACTCACCTTAATTTAGCGCCGAGGTTTAGAATGAGTACAGATGTACCTGCACTGACCCCATATGCCTTAATCGCATGGACAGCAACACCGTCACTTCTTAAATGTAAATATTTCTGTCATGCATAATAAATATTTGTCTTATATTTATCTTTATTCCGTATTGTATAAGATTTAATGCAATTTTAGGAACATTTTCGGGAGGGACAAATTAGAGAGTATCCGCAGAGCGAAACCTTCTGGGGCGTCAGTGTAACCCTAGCAATTATAGGAACACTGGTAACTTCGGTAACCATAGTAACCATAAAATCAATGGTGAATATAGTAACGAACGCATAAACGTAAGTAAGCCTTTGTATACAGTGTGTGTTATTTTTGATCGATATTAATCAAAATTTTATTTTGTCAAACAAATTTTATTAAAAATCCCTGAAACGTGTAGGATTTCACGAAAATATTTTTGGTGGGAATCAAGTTGTTCGGTGCTGACAGACAGACAGACGGACGTACAAATATTCATTCATTCAGTTGTCTGCCTTACGACAGGTCCGTAGCCTTTCCCAAAAGCGAGGTGTCCGCAGAGTGCGATCTGGTGCTTCGTCTTTCAAGGTCCATTATCTACTTTCCGTAAGGTCATCCAGTAGCTGGTTAAGTCTTCTTCCTGGTCTTCCCGTCTCTTCTATATTTTCTTAAATGACATGTTTTAGAAGACAGTTCCTACTCAAGATGTGACCAATCCAGTAGCTTTCCTACATTTCATTTTACGTATGAGTCGCTTTGCGCAACCGCTTTACGAACGGGCCTAAAAACCGCATCTTGTACACCGGGAAAGGTGCGAAGTGGTATTACAGCGGAATTCTTTTGGACACTTCTCGTTGCGTGCAAAGATAGTACATACGTACATACATACAATACATACATACGTACGTACATACATACATACACACATACATACATACACACACACACACATACATACATACATACATACACACACACACACACACACA